>CAEGAF010158979.1:0-34367 GCA_903067075.1 Micropoecilia bifurca
TGTTTTTATGTCTATTAGCTTCGTCGTGTTGATGCATTTTGACCTGCTTCTATTTTCCGCCGCAACACGCAAACGTCTCCATTGACTCAGTGCGTTATAGTTACACATGGCTTAGCATTTGTTGCTGCGCGTTTGCGCCATGAAGGAAAGACGAGAACAGCTGGACAGACAGGCTGAGAAATGAGATGCAGGTGATCGGTATCGGTAACAGAGGCAATGATCGGCGATCCCGATAATCACCGATTTCACGAAAATCGGCCAATTATGATCGGTGACCGATCGATCGGCGCACCTCTAGTAATAAATACTTCCCTCTTAACCGCAGCAAATGGTTATGTCATTCTTGGCGACATCAACTGCATGACCTAAGTGCGTACAAACTGAACAGATGACAGATCGTAGGAGACTGACCACCCACCTGTTTGTGACCTGAAGACATCAAATACTGATTAATGCTAAATGTATTGGGACATCTTGGGGATCATTAAGTCATTCTTTGGCAAAAGTCATACAGACTGTTGTGTTCTTTTTGATTAGTAAGGCCTCTGAGCACAAAACCCGATAATGGAGATCAGTTTGGTCTTGTCTCTGTCATAAAACAGCTGTGACTATTAACCATAGCTGAAGCAAGTGAGGTATGGATTTAGATGTTGTTCTTGGTTCTGGAACTATTTGTCAAGGAAGATTCATATTTCTTGTTCCTCAATTTCTTTAGATGAAGACCTGATGTGTTGGTATTTAGGATATTTTAGCCTTCTTTATGTTGTCAGAGATGTTTCTTTATGTCGTTCTTTTTTCTACAAATCTAGTCAAGTATCAAGCATGAGACTGGCTAGCAAAATTGAACTCAGCTTTAAAAAATGTTCCCTTAGTAAATAAATGTCATCACTTGAAATCAGAGTTTTCTTACTCATATAAAAACTGATTGCAATTTTCTGATATAAAAATGTAAGTGTGACAAAATCAAATACAGGAGAAAGGCTCTTTTCCTTCTGAGGGTGGACTGAGTGCAGTTTAGAGGGTTTGCCAAATTTGAAAAAATTGGACCTTAAAATTGGATAAATAAATCTAACCTTCACTCTGAGACTGCTTTTAGCAAAGTACTCACCCTCGGTTTATGTGCTGGTTTTGTTTGCTGCTTCAGCTGCGTTAGTGGAAACGGGCAGGATTACTGGACACAAAGCGTAGATGTGAGGTGAGGCTTAGTGAGCGACTATGGCTTTGAACACTAGCATAAGGACAGTCACATGCTATCTCCAGTAAGGGGTATGTTGGCACCGGCTTGTGGATATGAATATTTGGACGACTTCAGCACAAACACACAGGCACTGAGACAGGCTCATTGTCGGGGTATTTTAGCAAACATTTGGCATCTTTTTTAAAAAAAATTTCCCCCACTTGTTTGCCAAATCTGGGTTAAATAAAACAGAGACATTTAATTTTAAAATCAAATTAAATTATGATTTATTCATTCTTGGGAGTGTCATGCAGAATAAGGGAGATGCTATTTCCTGTCCACAGCAGCAACCGGGCACACAGGCGGCGCACAAACATACGACCCACCGATAGCGGATATTTTCACACACATCGCAGCACACAGGCTCTCAGCATCCATGCCCTGACCATAGGGAGTTTGTGCTGAGCTGGTTGGGACGTCAGGATGAATCAATGCGAGGACAGCTGACTGGACATGCCTATTCATCTGCCAAAGAAAAGAGAGAGGAAAAAAAAGGGGGAGCGAGGGATTCTAAAAGAAATGAGCCAAGCCCTGAAGCAACACGTTTTGCTGTGTGCATTACTTATTTTATCCTTCAGAGAACACTGAATGTTTATGGGGTGGAAGGAGAGGAAGTGGATAGTTGAATAGGGTTTTTTATTTGTACATGTAAATGTGGGCTGCTGTGACAAAGACATAAGGTACTGTCAAGGCGCCTAACTCCATACTGATGGCCTGTTTATACCCATCTGTTGCCATCAGCCCACTGACTTTATCCCCATTGTGTTAACTCATTTCATTCGCCTTAACATTAAACCCTTAATTGCCGCCCTCCAGTTTCTCTTGCACATGCCCCCCCAGCACTCTTATAGACAGTGTGCCGCATTGCCTGTGCACTAATCTGGTAGCGTCTGCCTACAAAACACCTGCCATATCCTAAAAGACCCTCTGAACCCCTCCATGCACCCATGCCAATGTGAGCGGATCAGTATAGATGACAACATGCATGTAGGCAGATGCGCCTGTGGATATAGATAATAAGACAGCCAAATGACTTCAAAGTTACAAATACAAATCTTGTTTTTTTCTCACATTTGTGAACTGAAATAACAGTAGTTTATTTTTTGTCCCACCTATTTGCTCAGACGTGTATTGGAAGAGAGTGACGTAGAGGCCCAGGCCTGTTTCATTTAACAATAACTCCCTGGACCCCCTAATGAGGGTTGAGGGCCAGACGTGAGGCGAT
Organism: Micropoecilia bifurca; assembly: GCA_903067075.1. Lineage (NCBI taxonomy): Eukaryota > Metazoa > Chordata > Actinopteri > Cyprinodontiformes > Poeciliidae > Micropoecilia > Micropoecilia bifurca. The sequence goes on from CAEGAF010158979.1 coordinate 2,463, forward strand.
GTGACAGTTCTGGTGCTGCCGACACAATAGCAGGTTTCTCTTTTGACTGCTTGGCTGGCTGTATACCACAAAGTATCTTCTTTGACTAAAACAGTCCAACAAATGCTCACATTTGCATAAAATATATGTCTAAGCCTGCCTGTCGGGGTGAGAACGTTTCTTGTGGAGTACGATAACAACGATAACACTGTGCTGTGATTAGAGGATTTTGTAATTCTATGCTGTAATTCTTTGAAATGAAGACGTTTAGTAAATAATAAAACTAAATGAATAAAGTTAACGTTGGCCTTCATGAGCAAGTCACAATTTCACAGCAGTTGCTCCAGAATAGCACTCCATCTCTGCCTGTTTTACTCTGCGAGTTTCTAAAATCAAGTTTGTTGATAGCGGTTTATTGATTGGGAATTAGAGTGGATGCCCCCTAAGGGTTCATCCTGGTTGGGCCAGGAATGAATACATCTCTTCATGCTTCACTTCACACACTCAATTTAGGCATAGGAAACCAAAGGACTGATAGACATGCATGTTGAGACACTGACCCGCGCTCTAATATGTACAGACAGGCATCGTTCATCTGCTGTGGGACAAAAACACTGTCCCAGTATCAGTTGGATGCAGACGCATGAAATTGCTTTTGTCATTGTTGGGGTGTGTTTGCTTAACATAGAGCTGTACACTTTCTGGAAAAGATGTAGATGCACTACTATTGCTGAAAATTGCAATAATAAAACTGATTGTGACTAAGCCTCATTTTTTGGAGACGTTTCTTTCTTTACTATTACACAATATTCCTACAACTCTACATACGCTTTAGCATGTCAGCCACTAAAGAAACACTTGTGTTGTTGCCATTAACCTAGAGCCATTCTAATAGCTAAATATACTGTAAATATCAAAAGCATGAATGCATAACATGTGGCAAATAATCTTGACAATTATTACATCCAAACAGTTCTTTGTGACGATCATATTTATCAGAGAGCTTTTGCAAAGATATTGGGATCTGTTCTGCCCTAAAACATTTGCATTAAGAAAAGGATTCAACCAACAATTCATACATGAATCAATCACATTGTCACATTGTTCTGTTATCTAGTAATACCAATATTATTATATACTGTTTTATAGGTAACAGCTGAAATGTTTGGGGCTTCTAAACCACAAATGTTAATTTTATGCTAATCATATTATTGTAAACTGCAAACGGCTGTGATTTATTTCTTTTATTTTATGGTGATGATAATGCTGGTGATAGAGATAATCATCTCTATCACCAGCATTATGTTACTTTTGGTAACATAATGCACCAGCAGATGTTACTTTTTAAAATGTTAAAAAGTAACATTTTATCAAGTGTTACTTTAAACACTTGATAAAATGTTTAAAGTAACATTTTATCAAGTTACTTCTACTTTTATACAAATCTGAAAAGTGACATTTGTATTCACCTTCAGACTTTAAGATCTGTCAGGCTGTTAACATTAATATTCTTCTATTTTCAGGTAAACTACTGGAAATATACTTTCTTCAGAGGTCGGGATGGATCTTAAAGCAGTGACTTTTTGCAGATTCCAGTCGCCGGCTTTGAGAACTTAATGACTTTTTCTGGTTTAAACCTTGAAGATTCATCAGATTAACTACACAGCTGTTAACCCGCGAGATCTTCACAAAAAGTAATGGAGACGGAGGAGAAAGAGGATGCATCACAAAAACAGGCTTCAAGTACAAAAGAAGTGGAAGAAGATGCAGCAACATGCCACACATGTGGAGTGTGTGGTCGTAGTTTTCCTCTGCTCAGCTCTCTTTCTCAGCACATGAGAAGACACACACGGGAGAAGCCGTATAAGTGTCCCTACTGTGAGCACCGGACAGCTCAGAAAGGCAGCCTGAAGGCTCACATCCGAAGCCATAAACTGGGCCTACTTAGCAAAAACCCTGGAGACAATGAGGTGGAAGAAGATCAGGAACAGAAAGATGAGCCTGATGTTCTTGACGTCCCTGAAGTCATCAGCACATCTGACAAAGCTCATCACATCAATGGGAAGGTGAAGAAGAAAGTAACAAAGAAAAAAGTCAAAAGTAAAAATGGGGTTGAGTTTGGAGACGGGCCGTTCTCCTGCATCATTTGCGGCCAAGTTTTCCCTCAGGTATTGCTTCTTAAATCCCACATTAAGCTGCACCACAGTTCCCACGATCACGGATGCCGCATTTGTGGACGACGCTTCCGCCAAGCATGGTTCCTCCAAAGCCACATGCGCATTCATCGGGTCAAAGCACAGCTTCAAGGCAGTAAAAACAACGAGCTGCCTGCCACAATCAATGGGACTCCTCAGGACCCAGCGTCACTGACAAACGAAGAGTGCTTATACGAGCTCTGCGCCGGCTGCGGTAACTTCTTCAAAGACCGCACCACATTGTGGGCTCACGAAAAGCTGCATAAACTGAACCCAAATCCAAAAAGTGAAGACCTGATGCCCTCTGAGTTGCAAGTTGATAAGAAGCACTTTTTGGAACTCCTGAACCTCAAAAGTGTTAACTCTAAAGAAACATCTTATTTAAAATTCCACAGTAGGAGAATTCAAGAGCTAGACCCAGTTTGTAGTTACCAAGCCTGGCAGTTAGCTACAAGGGGACGACTAGTGGAGTCCTCTGAAAAATGTCTGGGCTGGGAGGAGAGGCTGGCTGATGCAGAAGTGGCATATGACACAGAGAAAGGAGAATACGTACCCCTGAAGCAGGAAAAGAAGAGGAAACAAACTGACAGCTCCAACTCTAGTGTCAAGAAGAAGAAGGGTGATACAGGCGATGATCATGCACCGAACTCTCTGAATCACGGCAGAAGTGGAGACAAAAAGATTTTCCAAAAAGACCGCATCATTTTGAATGGACTTGGTCAAGCGTTTTATGAGGCACTGCAGACAAAGAAGGTCAGAGAACTCTCATCTAAGCAGAATAAGAACATCAGGAGCCAAGAGCACGGAGGTGAGTCTAGAAAAACACTCACACTGTTGTTCTGTAGACCTGAAATGGGTTTGCAAGGCTAAAATGGCAATGAGGACAGCTGCTTAAAAGAAATGTCTTTCGTTACGCTGCTCTCTGTAAGGGTAGTTTAGATTGAGACACCCATCAAGGTGAAGTTTCAAAACTCGGTCACCCATGGTGTAGTCTTTTGTCACTAAAGGGGTAGCTAGAGCCCTCTAGTGGATTTATAATTGAATTACACCAGCTGCTGCAGCATTGCACAGATGGATTTGAGCCTTTTTTCAGAGTGGAACAACAAGCTAATGTAATGTTTGTTGTAAGTTTGAAGCTAATATGTGGTTCTAGATGTTTAATCCCTCCATTTATCATAAATAGGAGGCAATTTAAAGTAATTGGTTTCCTGGAACTGACTTGGTTTCAAAACTGTTTTGAACTTCTTCTTCTTCTGCTTCTTGTTCTTATAGATAAAAAGTCCTACTCCTGTGAGCACTGTGATTTCCAGACTGTTGACTCCTCGCTGCTCAGGTCCCACCTATACAGCCATCGCCTCGGCCCCCGCAGCAAACAGAGCACCGCTGCTGGCAACATCAGTAAAAGTGGTTCTTCGAGATATATGGACTACCTCAGGAGCAGGAGTGTGTTGCTCAGTCAGCCATATTGGAATCAGTGCACATATCCTCCTGGTCAAGAGTTTGCAGAGGGAAGCATTAAGATGGAAAACTTGAAAGGGATTGAGATGAAAGAGGAGGTACAGATTGGTGGGGAAAATTTCAGTCTTCTTAATCTTTCTTCATCCTCTGTTGCTGTTGAAAATTCAAATGATCAGGTAAAAACAGAGGGCCTGGTGCAACATCAGTGTCAATACTGCTCGCACACTAGCAATTACCCAGAAGTCCTGTGGATTCATCAGCGTGTCACCCACAGGGTGGATGGCAGCAGCTCTGTAGCACCAAAGTGGGCACCCAGCATTAGCATTTTAAAGAGTTTGAAAGCGGGGTCTTCTCATTGGAGGCGCACAGGACCACCACCGTTCCTTGAAGGCAAGGACTGCCCAGCTTTACCCACTCCAAGAACACAACGTACACAACCTCCGGGTGTCACGGCCCAAACCAGCAGCAAGGTCTCATCCTCAAAAATTCAGTCAAGCATCCCAAAGCCCAAGCGTCACCCGAAGGATTCGCATACCTCAGATGCAACACATTCTCGTGGGAAGGTTGTGTTCCAACCTCAAAGGAAATCTGGTGAACATAAGCGAGTCGTAGATAGTGTAAGTAAAACCTCCATTGCCCAGGTTACTTCAATAAACAGTTCAGTGCACACCAAGAGTCTCTCGAACTTCCAGACTTCAAGCAGCCCCAAACACAGAGGCAACAGAGCTGCTGTGGAGGGTGTCTTCCCCCAGGAGGGCTTGGGGTTCATGTTAGCAAGAAATCAAAGTGGGACTTCTTCTAACACAGCAGGAGACAGAACCTACTCCCGAAGGCAATCATGGGACTTTTCCTCTGGTCTTAAAGGCCCTGATCTTTGGGCAAACATGAACATGTGGGGGCTACATGGTGGGAAAGCATATTTAGAACAACACCTTTTTGGTCAGGGAAAGAGTGACTCAGCAGGAGACACCCCTAAGGAGATGGACCTTTTAAGTCTTTTGAAGAGCTACAGTCCCCATGAGCTGGCAGCTCTTTATCAGCACTGGGGATATGTTGATCCAAGACTGGATCCACAAGGTAAATAGAGTTTTACGAGCCAAATAACTATAATGCCTGAGAGAGGTAAAAGAAAAATGCTGGGATTTATTCAACATATACTGTGTCTACAACTATTTATACTCATTTCCTCATTTGTCATATTAACAAACTTCAGTTTATTTTAGTGAGGTTTGATAAGCCAACACAAATTAATGCATAAATATGACGTGGAAGGAAATTATGGTTTACAAAAAAAAAAAAATCTGTAAAGTTATGTATTTGTATTCAGCCAAATACATGTCTAGTGACATGCATCACTAGTTGAATGTCTAGTGATGTATGTCCATCTTTGCACATATAAAATTAATTTATTTGTCAGTTTTTAGCAACACAGCTCATTGAACATTGAATTTAAACACCTACTTCTGATTGCCAACTGGAATTAAGTCTGAAATTTGACTTGACCATATTTGAGTTTCAACTCTTAACTTGCCTCTTGTAGATCAAATCAGATGACCAATCATCACACAGAGGTTCTCCGGGAGCTTCTTTCCTGTTAAAGGGGGTTTCTCCTCACCACTGTCCCTAAATTCATCCTCAACATGTGGGATTTCTGCAAAGTAAACAACTTAAAATAATTGACTGTCTATTGTTGGTACATGAATGATGGCTAAAATTCAAAGGCCCAGTAGAGTCTGATGGGTTTCTTCATATAGAAAACTTTTTGCCAATTCCAATATTACACTAAAGTCTATATTCTTTAGTAACCACAATCAAATTAGAATGTCTTTGGTATGATTGTATTGATTTGATATTTCTGTAAAAAAAAAAAAGGGTTTTTTTTGCGATGTGCTGTGACGCAACATTTGGTGTGAAATGGCGCTATACTGAATTGTAAAGAATTTTGAAAACAAAACTCTTCCACTTCACAATATTGCCTTTTGTTGTGTTCTATCACACGAAATCCCAGTAAAATGGACCAAGGCTTGTGAGCGTAACATTTGGGCTAGGAATACTTTTGCAAGACACTGGCTAAAATATTAAAATATTACAACTTGTTTTGTTTGGGGATTTTTATTGTATGCAGATTACTATTAATATCTTATGGTTTGTCAGCATGATGCCTTTGCTAAGTTTCTGAAGCATGCAGGATTTGAGATACAGTGTTTATGGTTAATTGTCGTTTTAAAATTCTTTTACAGCAACTCTGCAGTTGAATGGAAGTTTTGGGAATGAAGTTCATTCTTCTACTGAATCTTCCAAACAGGTATTTGTTTTATGGAGACTTTTCCTAAACAAAAATGACTTAAATCTAAATGTTTTAAAATCAAACTTTTTAGAATAGAACGGTGATATGCTTTTACATCAATTTTACTTAACCAACACACCATTCAGGTAGAACTTTTTCTTAAAAATAATAATAAAAAAATCTTCAACATATATGTTCCCAATTCTGTAAAAAGAACTGTACTGTATAAAAACATAACACACTGACATCGACATAAGAGCAGCTCAGCCCTGTGGCCATTGAGATCATGCAGACTGTGGGCTGGAGTTGATTTGATGACGAGGGTTTATAGAAAGATTGGAATGGATATTTTTTTAAGTCTCAGCAAACGTATCTGCTTTGATCCAGTGTGAACTGTTTAAAACAATACTGCAAACTGAAGTTATTTCTTGTCTAAATTATGCAATTCATTTTAATAAACCATTTTTAACTTAAATTAATGTTATATCTAGACATGCAAGGCGTTGATGCTGATTTTGAAACACACAATCCTTTTTCCTGAGCAAATATTTAAGATGAAAGTCAGATTGCACCATGCGTATCACTAGTTTAAACTACTGATTATAACCCGAGTATCGAAACAAATCAGATATGTTACCATTTTTGCATCACACATTTTGCCTTCTAAGACATCCTAATCATTTGGGTTGGAGAACAGCACAGAAATCCCTAATTTCCTCAAACGTCTCTCCAGCAGCACTGGGTGCCTGGTCTGCTGTCTGTACCTCGTCTCTGTCCGAGTACAGCCTGTCATCTCCATGCACACTGGTGTCTGCAGACGCTCTTCAGTCTGTGTGCGTAGCTGTCAGCTCTTGCAACCTGGCTGCCGCTTTCCTTCACCGTGCGTAAGGGAGGCTGACAGGGACGAGGCAAACAAATAATAAAAAGACATCGTTGGTCCCCCCTCGGGGTAAAACTCACCCGGCGTCTCCATATGTTGTGTCAGTTAGGCCTGTCACTCAGCCCTACCGTCATGACACCTACAACTGCTTCCTTTCTCCTCTTCTCCCTCCTTAAATCAGTTTGTCTCAAAACTTTTCAGCCTTTTGCTTCCACTTAAAGGCAGACATTTCTTTGTAACCACGCTGCCTTAACAAGACCACACAGATGGGCCAGGTTTCACTTTAATTACAAATGAATAAATAAGTAAATAATTTCTCTTTTTTTATTGTTTTGGCTTGAGAAATGTAAGAGACTGAGCATTTTTTCAAAATAATTGTTATTAAATGTTAGAACGATATGAAGTACACCATTGTAAAGAAAGCTTTTCTCCTTCACACTTAAATGTTTCCGATCAGCTATCCATGATTTATCTGTGCCCACTTATCATATGGTCACTGGGGGCCAGGTTGCCAGTCCATCACAGGGCAACACAGAATAAACAACCATGCACATACATACTCAAAGCAAGTGTTAGAGATGATATATTTATTATTATTTTTTTGCCGTGGTGGAGCTTTAACTTTCCCTTTTTTGCACAATCTTTTCTTAATTATGCAGTTAATTAAGAAATTTCCTAATTAATTCCCTAGGCAGGTTCTTAGGAAAACTCTCCAGTATTTTGGAGACTTACACAGACTTACACAGACATAAATAGTCTGGGTATGTAAGGTTGTGTTTGAAGCTTTGAATTAGATTGAAGTTCAAACTTTGACTGCGCCAATCCGTCCCACCTTCATTTAGATTTTCCTGTGCTGCCTCATTTAAAGTAACATTTTCTTTAACGTAGAAATACACGAGCTTTTACTCAGAAAAGTCATGCTCAAAATGCAAGGTGGTGAAAGGGTACAATGACCTGCTAATCCAACACAGATGTGTGTGTGTGTGGTGTAACCTCTGAGCTTTCTGTCCGTCTCCTGCAGAAGAGCAGCCGCTCCACTCCATCTTCAGAATCTCTGCATAAAGGAACGTGATGCGCTGCTGCTGCTGCTGCTGCTGCTGATCTCCGCTGCCACCGTCCTACCTGCTGAATAAAAACACACGTTGTCCTTGGAAGGAAGCAGCCAAAAACGCAGAGGCAACAGTGAAAAATGGACAATTTATTGGAAGCAATGAGGTCTACTCTCTACTTTGCAACATGATTATTTTGTTTGAGGTCTTCCGCATGTTTTCTTTGCTCGGTAAACCTTTAGATGATGATAGCCGACGTGGACGTTAGGTGAGGTGTTTGGAAACTTTGTAGAGATAATGCTCCAGCCCAGATGGAAATAAAAGTGTGTTGCTTCAGTCGCGTAGCTACATAGGAGATTTCTTTAGATGTAGTGATACTGTAAAAACAGATCCGTCAAAACAGGAAAGGCGTAACACCATGAAAGCATTGAAAAACACTCTTGCTGCAAAAATGTAATGTTATTCACTGTATATCACCGTCATGTTTCAGTTTGTTGTTTCAACTCCTGCAAATGTTTTTGTTTTTAATATGATTGTTATCTTTGTTAGGTTTGTTATTGTTATCACTTTCAGAATTACAGATCTACTTACATCACTTCAGATTTGAACCTAACCAATAAACTCTGACATGAGAGGAGGGATGTACAGCTCAATGTGCCAGTTTATGATTCACTTTTATATGAGGTGTAGTTGTGGTACTGTATGGTTTCTGTGTGAAAATTGTTGAGACATCAAAACATATATGTTTAGTTTCACTTTGTGGTCTCTTTTCAGTCGCTAATTAGGAAGAAACCCATTATAAACAATGTGTTGAACTATTTTCTAATATTATTTCACTGGATAACAGGCAGCGGAACAAGCTGAAAGCTTTTTTTTTTTCCTCTTTTTTTTAGACCCGATCGGTTTAGATTGTACCCATACGTTGTTGCCCATCATACAGCTAGTCTGTAGCGTCCAAAAAGGTGCCTGCCGTTATACGTTCAGACTTAAATTACAAATGCAGTATTTGCCTCTGTGTTTCAGTTAGATTTATTCTGTGAACATCTGGTCGTCTTTCATGCTTTGTATGTGACGTAGCGACTGAATGCTGTGATTTTTTTTTTCTTCTAGAAGTAAAAATGGTAGTGGAAAAACAGTTTGTACTGATGTGGCTCCTACTAGCCTCCCTCCCTTCCCCCAGCTAGTCAAGCTTCTGAAAAAAAAAGTATGATATGTGTTCATTTTTAATAATTCACTTTACTCTCCTTTTGTGTTCCATGTGTATTCTGTTTGCTGGTTTCTTCTAGTATGTTTACATTTTTAGTACATCTCTTTTATCTTATCCCTTAGATAAAATGTCTATGCATTTGACATAAAGCCATAAGCGAATGATTGTTGGGAGATCCAAAGAGCACACAACTATTACAATAAGTGTTAGAAGAAAAATATATTCTCCTTGTTGATAAATATTGTAAATGGACTTTTACTTCAGGGGCTTTTTCTTTTCTAAGTGACATTCAAGGACCCATAGATACTCAATATTTGTAGAGAGAAAACAAATTGTGGAGGGCCGCTCTCTCTGAATCAACAGGAAATGGTGAGCCACTGTTCTTCATACAAACCCCAACTTTTTGCAAACATCAAGCTTTAAATTGAGCTCCGAGTGAATTCATTTTTATGACTGTAAACATGTTTCGTAGGTAATTATGTTGGTATCAGAAGGAATATTTTCAACAGCTTCAGTGTGTTTGTAAAATTATTTGAATAAAGTTGATTAATGTTGATTTATATACACAGTGTTTTTGGTACGTTTTATAATATATGTGTGTCCTTAGTTGGGTAATATTAGAAAAGCAAATGCAGCAGTATTGTTTGTAATGCAGTGTCAATATGTTTTGCATTTAATTACTATTTGCGCCGAATTATTACATGACCAGATTAAAGTACATGTGCTAGTAACATAACCCAACAGCAAATTTTTGTTTGTCTATATAAAAACAAAAAAGAAGCAAATATATACATTTTCTACAAATAAAAAGTCAAACTGATTGGTCTAGCCACATATCCATGTGGTAACATTACATACTGCAGAAATCAGATTTAAAAATCACATCGTTGGAGAGCGCATACCAATAATTACTGACTTACTAATAATAACTGAGGATAGTATTGAACAAATCAAAACACATTTACCTATAGTTTAATTTTTATTATCTTGTGCCTTACTTTCTTTTTTAAATACGCTTAAGAAAAGTATTAATTGAGATGATAGTATTGATTAGGAGGTTCGTCCTTGTTGCAGTTTTACTTCTACCAGCAGGTGGCAGACTCCATCAACAAATGAGGCAAAGTCGGTCCAGTTCCCATTTGCACTCAAGAGTTCAGTGTTTTTCCTTACTTGGACTTCATCTATGATCCGAGTCTTCTTTGCTCTACGGTTTTGTGCAAACCGCAAACTTTTAGACCTTTAACTTACTCAAAACCAAATCGACTCCCTCAAAGTTAGCTCACAACTGTACCTTTAATCATTTCTGTTGTTCAGCACCTGTAGTTACTACTTACTACTAAGCGAGCTCATAAGACACGGCCCTCACACCGTGACTCACATCCGAGCGAGCCCACTGGTGAGCCCACATGTCCCTGTCACCAGGCATTTGCCAGCGACTTGTGTTATATCTTGGTGGAGTGACAGCATCAGTTCCTGCTGCCTGCGAGGCGTCACGGATCATGTCCGCCGTGCCACCAGCAAGAGAGCTGCGACGCGGCCACAGGGTCTCGGAGTAGATAATGTCAGGCAACTCGGAGCGGATAGAGCCGCTGTGGTTTATGCCGTCTGACAGGGAGAGGCCTGCGTGTCGCCCAGCTGAGTGGGGAGATGTTCTGGTGGCCGATGGGACTGACAGCTGTCACCATCCATTCCCCACATTTTGTATTTCTGCAAAAGCAAAAGACTCGGTTTCAAGAGTCAGTGTTTTTCTCCGCCGCTGGAAGTCGTTTTGATGTTTTGAGTTCAAATAATATTTTTGGTGCACTCTTTAAGATTTGTGGAGGAAAACCGAGTCAGATTTGATTAACCAAGTTAGGTTTGGAGTGACACTGTCTCAGTTTAAGGTCTTTAAACATCACTGAAGGATCTATAGGATCCAGAAGGACACAAACATTGAGGGTCTCCTCAGACAGGTGGTCAACAGGAAGTAGATTTCACTGACCACACCATGCAACTGAAAATCACATTTTTAAACACCCTGACGGTTAGAGCAATTAAAAACATAAAATACTAACATAGGCAGGATATGAACATTTTTACAGTGAAGAAACTGTATTTCTGTAAGTTGGTGGTGAATTGCACATGACATAGAGCTGAAATAAAGGAAATATTTCAACTTTATTTCATGTGCAAGTTCACTATGTTGTCTATGGCTTGTGGTGAGCAAAACAGGGGAGTTCAAGTCTCTCTCTCTCTTTCTCTTTCTCTCTCTCTCTCTCTCTCTCTCTCTCTCTCTCTCTCTCTCTCAATAATGCTCTACCACGAAAGGCTGTGCACTAATTCTTGTCCAAATTGACCTGTGAATCTCTGCAGCTCTTCCAAAGTATCCAAGAGTCCCCTGGTTTCTTCTCCAACTCTCTTGTCTTGTTCTGCCTCAGAAGCTTTCCAGTTGTGCCAAACACTTTAGATTTTTAGAAGTCTGTCTGCTGTGTTCCTTCATATTCACGATGCCGTTTGTTCAGTAACATTCTCTCACTAATGCCTAAAATTTTTAGAGGACAGCTGGATTTATGCAGAGACTTATTTACTAACATGTGGTTGCTCTGGATACCATTTAGAAGTATTATAATAAAACCATTGCAGATCTTCTGATTTTTATTTATAAAGTAACTTGAAAAATATGCACAATTGTCTTACATTTTGTGACTATGCACTACTTTTGTGCACTGGACTTTACATTAACAATAGTAAAGGTAAAATACTTTTTACATTCACACACAAATGTAAAATACAAATAAATGTATTTTATAAGAATTATTTGTGTCATTATGTTTGAGCAAAATATTGGAGCAAAGAAAAAAAAATCTAAATAGAAAAGCCACAATTAATTTACAAAATATCAGGCACACAATATACATCCCTCAAGATTTTTAGCAGCATTAAACATTCATCATCAGCTGCTTCCCCTTTAATCGATCGATTTGGAAATTTGTAAAACAAAACTTTGAATCAAACAAAGCTGGACCAAGGTTAGGCTTAGTGGAAGTATTGTTATGAAAGACATTTATATGCAGCAACAACCCGCTGCTGTGGCAGCACGATCAGAGCCAAGCAGGAAGAAGCAGGTATATCCATCAGATTAACACACAGTAATGTCTTCCTGCTCTGGCCTCCAGCATCAGTAATTTATCAATGCAAAGCTAATAGCATCAATATGAATCTAACTAAAAATCAATATTTCATTATCTAATTGTTAGTGGGAATGAAGAGGGATGATTGTGGGAGAAAAGCGTCAGAGAGCATCTGGAGTTCACAGAGACATCTGGAGGACAAACTCATACCGGAGCTGCACTGTTCCAGACGAGACGGAAAGAGGAGGAATTACTTTGACTTTTCTTAAAAAAAAACAACAAAAAGCAAAACAATAATATCAAATATTTAGTTGTGCAATGCTCCAAAAAGGTTAAAGCAGTGCAAGGGAATGTGCCAAACAAACAATGCTGCAGTCTGAGCCGGAGCGTTAAAAATACAGACACATGAAACTGGCACAATCATCCCAGGTCCCTTACATCCATAACTTATATGTTGGGAAAAGTCAATAGGATCCAGTCTGGGAAACCAGCAGAAAATCCATTCCGTTTCATCCTGACTGCAGCTTTTACGCCGAGCATTGGCAACCTGAAGAATCAGAAACAAACAGTGTATGTGCTTTTTCAAAAAAACCTTCAGCCAGGAGAGAGTCTGATTTTTCCCTTACTGAGGTTTTCTGCTCTTCCAGTCTTTGTCATGTTGGACTCTGTTAATTGGGTTAGTTTGCAGATGAGAAAAGAATCAGGAGGCACCTTTAACATATGTAATTAAATGCAAAATGGTAAACGCCAAATAAATTTTTACTTTATTGATGTGACCACAATAAGATTATTGATGAGATTATTAACTCAAAGGCAATGCTGAGTTAATTCCTTCCTGATCCTCCCTTATGACTCATCCTATTGTTGTATTTTGATTATTTTAATTAGTATTCGAAGCCCATGAACTTTTTCGCAAGTTATCATGTTACAACTGTTAACTCGAATGTGTGTTTTTGTGCCATAGACCAGCGACTGGAATGATACACATGGCTTTTGAAATACTTTACAGAGGAAAACCAGATGAGTGTTAACTGTTTTGGGGTTTTTCCTCCACTGCCTTTGCACATCCAAGGCAAAAATCTATTCCCACCGTTCTTCGCAAAAACAAATTTATTGGACTTGGATCTAGATGTTGACTGGGCCATGTTGTTGGCCTCAAGTATTTCACGTCCTCTTACTGTTTTTTCTCCCAGGATCCCCTTTTCATTGAGCTCCATCCATCCATCCCGTTATCATCGAACATCTTCTACATGCTGTGTCTCCTACATAGCTTATGACAAACTGCCACTTTACTCTTCTATAAAGTATAGGTCTTTGGAGTGCAAGGCTAATCGTTGTCATGTTAACACAGTTTCCCTGCTGCCGTTCCAGATAGTAATAGTTTGGTCCGTTCCGAGGCGTCTCTGATTGTTTCAGATTGATCCTCTCCTTGCTCATGCAGGTGGCTGGGTTTGTTTTGGTTGGACTGAGCCAGGCCCTTTCCTTTCTCAGATAAACTGAGTTCTGCCAGAACTTCATCCCTGATGCGACTCCTCTGCTCTTCACCAGGCTGTTTGTTCGGTTCTGTTTCCTAATCTTTTCACAGAACTGCTGTACTTACGCAGATATTTAATTACAAATAAGTTAACTAATTAAACGATTTATGAAGGAGAATAGTTGCACTGATTTTTAGAGTAAGTTGACCTGAATACAAATGTATGACAAACTTCGTGATGACCCATCATGTGAAATCCCAATAAAATATATTACAGTTTTTGTTTATAGCATGACAAAATGTAAACAAGCTCAAGGTGGATCTGCAACTTAGATCAGAGTAGTTTTTGCACTTGGGAAGTGATGCCTATTTGTTTAGGAGAGGAATTATATTATCTGTGTTAACTGTTTGTAATTAGGACTCTGCAAAATGTTACAGTTGTAATATGTTGTTCAGGCTCCACACACATACAAAATAGCACAAAAATGTTATGTTATTGTTATGTAATGCTCAAAGAAAGTGCGTTTTCACCACAAATTCAAGATTTTTCTGTTTTATTTAAATAACTTTATTGGGCTATGTGAAGGATTTAATCTGAACACAACAGTGACCTCCTGCTGCTATTCTTTGACCTCGCTTGACATCCTGCAGGAATTTCTAAAAATATAACACTTAGAGGTAATTCTGTGCTCTGACATCGACTAAAATCAATTCCTGCCAGCGGTTACATCTTTTAACAAGTCAAACAGAGAAGCAGGTTTGTGCTGTTCCTGCAGCCGAGCTTCCCGGGATGCCTGCTGTATTCATCAGAAACCGGATTCATGTAAAGCCTCTTGGTACCTCGGGGTATGCTGTAACATCATTTGGTTCCTAAAGGTGGGGAAAGACATTAAAATCCTGGCTGCGAGTACGAATGTAGGAGAGAGAGGGAGAGACTGTGCATTATACAGAACCTTGGAGGCATCACCGCTGTATACTGCAGTTGTTCGAAAGGCAGAGCATAGATCTCGGAGGTAAGGGTGTTATTTGTTATGCTAGGGGAGCCCATCGTGCTCCAACACTTGTTAATGTATGTTGTAATTTATGAAATGGTTATTTACAGGCTTTAAATCTGGAGCTTAAAGAGGGAAGAGGGGCTTCTGGTATAATTGCTGTGGAGCAAAGTACATGACAAAGCCGGGGAACTGGAAGGAAGCCAGATCGCTCTTCTGTCAGGCACTAATAACACATCACGGTGACAGAGACGGGGCCTCCTCTCTACCTTGCTGTATTGATCTCCCATCTCTCTGTTAATAGTCCTGTTAAACACCAGCTCTCGGCTCTTAGCTGTATCCAAGCCCACTTAACAATGAAATTCCCAACCCCCTCACATCTCGCAGTTTAAAACGTCTCTGAGGCAGAGAAAACAGCTGGGGGCGAAAACGTTGGATTCCAGGCTCGGAAATTCACCTTTTGCCGCGCTGTAGTACGCTGTGCTGTCTGTATAAGTCTGTCTTCATTTTTAAGGAGAATCACTTACTGGGAAACCAAACGTTTCATAAGAATAAAAAGCTGCAAACAACAGAGAAACTAAAGAGCATTTGTGTGTGTACAGGTAGGAGAATCACTGCTGGACCTAGTTGGAGGAAAGTCACCATGACGCACCAAATTTACATTAAATTTAAAGCCACATAAAGGCTGTGAGGTTGAAATAAAACAGATTTATAAACTGTTAAATAAAATCCCAACTACTGGATAAACCACGACATTTTAAAGGTGTGAGGTGGGATTGTTTACTACTCTGCAAAATGTCGTGGTCACTTGGCAATTCAAGATAATTGTAGCAAACAAAAATCACATGTGGGGTTCCTCAAGGATCCAATCTTGGGTCTCTCTCATTCAATACAAAAAAGCTCCGCCCAAAGTGTCTCACCTTGAATTTGCTGATTGCACTTAACTTTATATCTCATTGTCACCACGCAACTTACAGTCACTTAATGTGTCATATCAAAGAATTGATTCATCAGAATTTTCTCCAGCTTGATCATTTAATTTCACTAGTTATTTTGGGGCTCAGAAATTCAAGGACTCTGTTCTGAGCCACAGCGGAGCTCTAAAGGAGCGATGACACCAATTCTCTCACAAATCGATTAAAAACAATCTTCTCATAAGCATCACAAGTATGTCTAATATACAACAAATGAATATGTTTAGGCGGTAAACTTTGCATTAGATATCTGCAGAAGTGAGTGGAGGGAGCATGTCTGAGAATAATCAAAGACGTCCATACGGAGCAGAGTCCAGAGGGAGTCCAAGTCTTTAGTCAAGGACTTATGTTTTATTAGTTGAATGATATAAAACATGACAAAATGCCTGCTCAAAGAGAATCAAAGATTCTCAGCCTTTCCCACGAGGGCGTCTATATAGGCCAAAAGCTCCTCCTGGTTCTCCCCGCATGTCTGTTTCTCTCCTGTGCAGTGCAAGCTGCTTTGGAAACAGACTAGGAAGCTCCTCCCTCCAAGAGTTACTGAGAAAATATTTCTAATGTGGCCGCAAAGAGCATCTTTAAATTCCTTACTGGTGCCTGGCTTTTTAAAACCACGGTTCAATCCATTTAGCTGCACAAGATCCTGGTTTTTTTTCTTCTTTTTGTAGGATTTTAATTATCAAAAGATGGCAACTTGAATCCACTTAATGTCAATCATCAAATATGAGGAAGGAAATTAAGAGAACACTAATTTGTCACAATTTACAAGCCTTTCAAGAGAAATCAACACAACAAAAAACAGTCTCTGAAACACTTGAGACAAAAGGGAAAAGAAAAGCTGAGCGATTTTAACTTTGCGTTTGTAGTTTGAAACTTTTTTTGATAGTGCGTTTGCTCTCCGACAGCAGCAAGGATTTTTCCAGAGAGAGAAAAAAAAAGCCTCACACATCTTTGTAACTAAACAGGAGCATAAATGTGATGTTGGTTGTTTTTGATTTCGCCGATGCTTCAAGAAGGAAATTCTGGCTTTGGTTGAGGGGCTTTGAAGAAAGCTTTCTTAAAAGGTGTGCAATGTTTTTCTCCTCTCAAAGCAGCATTTGATTTTTATTTATCCTGCTAATGTCAGACAAACACACACACACATCCACACACTGAGATCAGAGGAAACTTAAGACACAGAATGTGCTACTCCAGACTTTCAGACTAGAAATCTTCCTACACAACAGAAGGAGGAAAGCAACTGATATTTATCAGCTATAGATCAGCTGAATGTGTTTCTGAGAGGGAAGACTGCTTCTGGTCCATACAAAGGACAAAAGTACAGAGGGGGCTTCTTTTAAACAAAATTATTTAAATATAAAAAAGCTATAATGCCAAAGTGAAAACTGAATTCTACAAAATAATTGAATGAAAATAAGTCACAGAGGACAGTGATTAGATGAATTCTTACGCCCTTCAAATCAGTATTTTGTAAACACAAATTTTAGTTTCAGTCAGAGCACAGAGTCTATTTTAATGGGTCTCAATCAAGTCTGCACATCTGGACGCTGCAATTTCCTTTATTTTTCTGTGTAAAACTGCTCAAGCTCCATCTTCAAGTCCAGCCAGAAATTCTCTGTTGAACTGAGGTTTGGGCTTTGACTGGGCCACTCCAGAACTTTTACCATGTTGTCTTCAAACTATTTTTGCGTGGCTTTAGCTGGAAGCTTTAGAACGTTGTTGGTATTTAATAAAAATCAGTTTTCACTTTGACATTTAGGTGTTGTTTTTAAATAAAAAAATAATAATCTAATTTTGTTGATCATGACTGAGCTGTAAAAGCAACAAAAAAGGTAAATTACCCAAAGGTGTGGATATTTTATAGGCATTAATAGAGGTTTTTACTAGTAAATGTTGAAAAGGAAAATAATTATGTTTTCTGAGGTCACTTGTGCACCAGAACCGTTATATGCAACAAAGTTACCATTTATATTAAGATTTAACTCAATGTTGTGTAGGAATATATTTAGTCAATATTTGATCTGTGAGATTGTTCGTTTTATGTAAACATTACGGGTTGGAAGCTGCTAACAAAATTCAAGCGAAAAATGATGTTTAGACTTATCCATCCATCTATTTTCTTACACCTTTGTCCATAGTGGGGTTGGGAGGGGTGTGGATGGACATGTTCGAGTTAGTGTTTTCATTTTGCTAACACACAGTCTCAGGATTTTGTCACTTTTCAACAGTGACAAAATCTAAGAGTCAGAGAAAGATTGAACATCTTTCTCCAACAACTAGACTATTTCTGATCCAGAACGCTGCTGCTCACCTTCTCACTAAAACTAGGAAAATAGAGGACATCGCCACAGCTCTTTAGTCTGGCTGAATGCAGTTTGGAGAAAAAGCTTTAAAATACTTCTCTTACTCTGGATCTGGTTCTGCTCTGCATCCACAGAACCAGAACCAAACATGGAGAAGCAGCATGCAGCTTCTATGCACCACAACTCTGGAACAAACTTCCAGAAAACACTGAACTCCTTTAAATCAAGGCTAAAAACCAACATTTCTATAGTTGTCTTTGATTAATAGTAACTGGAACACCTATTAATATATTTGACATACATTTAATGATAATTAGTTTTAATGATTTTAGTGGTTGTATTTGACAAAATGTATTGTTTGCTGCTAGTTCATAACTGGTTACAGTGTTTATCATGTGCAGCCCTTTAAACTCCTTTGTTTCTGAAATGAGCCACACAAATAAACTTGACGTGACTTAATAACTGAGCAGAATCTCACGTAAAAATAATCCAAGTGAAATTGAGGCCTTGAAGCTTCGACGGTATCTTTGGAATCTTTGTGTTTATGGAGACAAGACTTTCCAGCTACAAAGGAGCAGCTTTAAATCTAACTGCTGCCGAGCTGTAATCGTGCATTACAGTTTATGAAAAGGTAAAAGTTTATTTCTTGAATAAAGCAGCCCTTTCACAGGCTATTAAATGCAACATATTTCCTTAAGCCTTGCTGGGCGCTCAGTTGGTAGCTTTGGCACTCTTAGCAGGTCTGCAGTTTCTGCATGGTGATCTCATGCTCATATGCACCGTTTAGTAAAATCTGGTCCTGCAAACACTTTTTGGCGTTATCCTCCGAGAACATAATCACTCACGGTTAATTTGGCCGCAACTTAAACGCGACTAATTTAGATCATTTTTACTTTTCTCTCTTTTACTGTTCAGGCAGAACGTTTTTGTGCTGCAAAGACATTGCAGGGTTTGCAGGTTATCTCCCGTTTGTGTGCAAAACATTCATTCTGCGTATCTTGTGTTCTACGGTGGGAGATACTTGTTCACATGAAGACCAGCAAGCAGAAAGCATCTAAGTTTTGCTGCCAGCTTGCAGACGACTCTTTAGTGCTGTAATTCAAACCCTCATTTTCCCAGTAGATTTTTGTGCCCACTGGCATCCAGCATTGTGTGGTTAAAGCCAAGTTTTTGTTTTTTACCAGGAGCTATTCTAAAAGCAGATGGTCTCATTATTTTAAGGCTTTTGCATTGTGCAATCAGCATTCATGTCCTAATAACAAGTTAAAGAAGGAAAAAAAAAACCCAAAAACGTGTCCCTTTACAGTGGAACACACACAAACACAGGAGTTTATAACATCTCAACCCCCGACTATGTTTTAAATGCTTTTCTATTTAAAGTGTTGTATAATACGATTACATTTTCCCCCCACTGATGTGAAGTATTCATCACAGCGGCTGTAAAACTCCAGCGCTCCGATTCTGTTCCTGTCGTGTTGCCAAATGATTCATAAACTCTGCTGAGCCAGCAATTTGCTGCAACGTGAACAATTTTTTTTATTTTTTATTTTTTTTACCCCTGAAATGTGCGGCACAACGGCCTCGTTCTGAATTATGGCGTTGCTGAAAGTGGCAATCATGTTGCCGAATTACTCATACCTGTTTGAATGAAAAAGAATTAGAGGACAGAGAATGACAACGCACGACTCGGGTTTTGCAGGAAAGCAGAGTCTCCTAACTCTTCTTTATGAATTTCCTTCCTCTGGAACTAAAAGATTTTATGCACATCTTTCTCTTTGTCTCGTGGAAAAATCTGTGAACCATTTCTCAGAGCAACAGCAGATCAATATCTTTGGCT
This sequence comes from Micropoecilia bifurca, assembly GCA_903067075.1. Lineage (NCBI taxonomy): Eukaryota > Metazoa > Chordata > Actinopteri > Cyprinodontiformes > Poeciliidae > Micropoecilia > Micropoecilia bifurca. The sequence goes on from CAEGAF010158979.1 coordinate 22,208, forward strand.
GGAGAGAAAAAAAAAACTATCAATATCAAAAGCTCCAGCAGCTGTAGATTATCTTTTTCTTTCTTTTATAGAGTTATTTGAAAGGACTGAACAGAGAGATGAAAGATAAAAAATAGGGTTTCTCACAGAGAGGGCCCCTGAGGCTCAGCGTTCGTATCCTTTGCTGCTGCTCAGGACTCGTCATGCTTGTCATGTTGATGTTCCTGAAGGTGGCGTCATTGGAAGGGCTGGGAGGGAAAAGGAGATGAAATATTCACTGATAAAGTTCTCGCTGTAACACAGAACCTGCATCACAAAATACACTGCTTTGCAAAGATATTAAGACGGTTTTAACCTTTCCACAATTTGTCTCGTCGCAACTGCAGATTCTTAATGCATATAATTGAGGTTTTATATGGCAGAAGCCATTACAACTTATTCTGGTAGATTATTGGTACGTATGTATTCATCTCCCTTTTGCTCTGAAGCCGACGTCGTTCATGGCAAGCTAATCGGAGTTCAAGGGAACATTGATGTAAGTCAGCAGAGAAATGTGGCAGCAGAAAACTTGAGACTGGGACAGGTATGCATTACTTTGTGTTCTATCAGAAAAAATGTTAATAAAATACTCTAAAGTTTTGAAATGTGACATTTTGAAAAGCTCTGGACACATTAAAAATTTACTGCACAAAAAAAAGCAGATAATCCTTTAAACATATCAGAAATCTGAAAGCTAATAATGCTGCTCTGAATTTTCGTTCTCATCAGATTCTCATTGCGACTCCCTCTGTCTATTATTTAAAATGATCCATAATAAAATAATGCGCTCAACTTTAAGCATTTAATTGGTATAGGAGAAGCTGGCAGAAGACAAACATTACATTGACGTGCATCTTTTTTTTCTAAATTTTAAATGACATCCGAGTCATGAAGCTTTCACTAACAAATAGTGATTTTGCCCAGTTGAAAACATCTGTGTTTAATACTGCTGGGGTTTTATTTATTCATTTATTTTTTTCCCGGAGTGGGTTGTCATATGAAGTGTCATTTATCTACAAAAGTCAATAAATCATGATTTATTAACTCTTTAAGCTTTCAAAATCAGCATATTGACTAACTTAAAGCTACACAAATAGAAACCTTTTAGGATATTTTCCTGTTTATTTCTCATCGTCTTCTAAAGTCTGAATAAAAACAAGAAGATTTTAAATAATGGTGTGATGTTATAGGATTCCTTTTTAAGAATTTCTAATTCATTCCCAAGCTTTATCAGATTAAAAACAACTGACTTTTTTTTTTAACATGGCATCAACACTGAATAAAAAGTAATAATCCCACACCAGTTTCTAACTATCAAACCTTACCACCTTACCTGTCAAATCATGAATTAATGGGGATTAACTACATTTATCATTCACTTTGGACAGGTGTGATTACTGCCAGACCTGTACAATCAATATATTCCTTAAGTTGGACCAGTCTGACAGCATGAAGTAGGTTAAAACACAGCACAACACGACCGTCAGCGAGGAACAAGACGCACAGGGACACATTCACTCCTCCACTTGAGGCAGAGTCTGACCTCTGACCTGGAGGGAGCCGTTCCGTTCTGAGTCACACAGCAGCACAGTAAGTCTTCTTGTGCTAACTTTATATCGTGTTTCGCAGTCGTCTTTCAAGCCGTCTTTGTAGGAATGTGCAGAGCGGTCCTGGTGCTTTCCGACCTCCTAAGTTCCAACTGATGGAAACATTGCAGACGAATCCCCTGCAGCTGTTGCTGCAGTTCCCACTGGTCACCAACTGGGGGCGGTAGCAGGTCTCAATGCCCTGCATAGCACATACTGACACAGAACCAGAAACAAGGAAAAGTAATACGATATGTACAATCTGTTACGTGTCCTGCGCTGGTTCCAATCTTGCCCCAGCTTTCTTTAATTGTCTCCGTTTTAATTGCCCCCTTGACTCCCCCTCTCCTCTTTTTGACTCTGTCTTGTTTTTTTCCTCTTTCTTCTTCCTCTTTCTCCTCAGCTCACCCCACCCTGTCCACATTTCCTTTGGCCTCGAGTCAGGCAGGGCAGCTGCAAAAGGCCTCTCCAATGCAGGCTGATGAGAAGTGACAGCTCTCTGTATCACTCCCTGGCACTGACAACTGACAGATGGATAGCACTCACACACACTGCAGGGGGAGAGGGAGGGGAAGGAGAGGGAAGCGCCACAGAGGAGGATGGTTCTCCGGCGTTATTCTCTTTTCTCGTGGAGCGGCTGCGTGACTGAGCGCCGGGGTAGAATAACAAACCGTGCCAAACCTTAAGCTCTTTTTATCCGCACAGGCACAAACAGAAACGGGCTCAAGCACAATGAAGACGCTTGCATGTACAAAGAAGGAAGAACACCTGCACCAAAATCCTGACAAAAGTAAACACATCGTCATTTCACCTGTAACTTCAATTAGAAAAATAACTATTTCAGCCAGTCAGATTTTTTTTTTAATTTCTAAGGTATCGTTCTCCTTGCATCCTTGCCGTCTCAGAGGCCCTCTTTGTTTTCCTGATCACTCACATGCCAGATGTTTAGCACGTTGTCACGGCTGTGAATACGCTGCCTGGCGGATGCCATCACATTCCACTTGTGAATGTGAGGATATTTAAGTTTTTGACACACTGATGAAGTATGATGAACCATCACGGCTTTGTGATCTTGTTCCATATTAGGAAAACAAACAAAGCTACCTGATAATCAGTCTTTTTTTCTTACCTTGATTAACAAGGGAAAGTAAAAAGAAAGCAAGTCGAGAGATTTTTGACCAACCTGTTCAGGATCTCAACTTAGCATATTATTAAGTGTGTTTATGCAACTGGTTTGTGAGATATACATGCATCAGCATACAAGTATGTTGATGCATGTATATATGACCAGTATCTGAAGTCGTACTTAGTTCAGTCTCTGATGAGTCTAATACCAATCAAGCAAAAGAATATAATCTTATTTTTATGCATGGAGAATGTTTTTTTATGAATCTCAAATGGTATTTGAAATAATCTCTGTCCTGTGTAATATAATCCTAATGAGGTCTAACCATTTTAAACATGGAATATTTTAAGCCAGGCCTGGTCAACCGCACTATGAACTCTACAAATCTGGAACAATCCTTTAATTTAGTCTGTATCCTAACGTCATCTTAACGAGGCCCCACAGTTATATGAAGGAAAGTACACAGAGGGAAAAGAGCTGAAAAGTATGAGGTAAAAGGGAAAAGGTTTCAACTGGAACACAGTGTCCATGTTTTGCTTCATTATAATCCAAAGGTAAAACCTTCGTTGAAAATATGTTTTTGGGATCCATCTCGGAGCATTCCGGAGAGTTTGCAGCTCCCTGGATATAATTTTGTCTCATTCTTCAGTAAATACTCATCATCAAGACCAAATGCCCAAAGACTTGAGGCTTCAGTTTGAGGAGGGGAGGTTTTTCAGCGCTCAGATGATCTGAAGATAAATTTAACAACAGGAGACCAGAGTCAGTTTGACGACACGACTTGATGACAGCTTGGGGTGAAGGCAGCTGGGCACAGACCAGTTAGTCATTGTTGCTGACGCTACTAAGCCACCCACAAATTGTATGAAACACACTGACAGAGACAACTCGTGTTTAGTAAGAAATGTTCTTAAATGCTACATTTTCCAGAAGCAACCTCAACAGAAAGGAAATAATGAAAAAATTAAAAATATTGATTGGTTTGTAAGATAAATGTCCATGCAAGCACATTATATCTAACGAGTTATTTGTTTTATGGCTGTGTGCTGCACTGACTAGTCTTGTAATTAATATGTCAGCCCTTCCCATCAGATCCAGTGGGCAGGGTTAGCACTTGTTAGCTTTTAAAACAGAGCGGCTGCATTTAAAGGAAATGAAACCGCTCTCTCAGTTTTACTCTAAAACAGAGAACCACAAACTTTTAATAACAACAAATAATTTACCAGTGTGTTTTCAGTTGTCATTCTGCTTCTTTCTGCTTTGCGCAGCAAACACCAATATCAGTCTCAGTTCATTTATTGGGCACATTTAAGTCGTGTGAGCTGGATCAAAGTGCATTAAAACGCATAATTAAAGTAAAAACAGGACAAATCTATCCATCCATCCATTTTCTTACACCCTTTATCCCTTAATGGGGTTGGGAGTTGTTGGTGCCTATCTCCAGCTGGCGTTCCGGGCGAGAGGCAGGGTACGTCCTGGACAGGTCGCCAGTCTGTCGCAGGACAAATCTACAGTTTCAATTTTTTCTTCCATACTTGAAAAGATTTGTATCTAGACTATTCGTAGTGGCCCTCAGAAAGTTTGGACTTGGACTAGATCCTCCGAAATTCTTTTCACGCATTCAGAGACCATCTTCCTGTTGTTCATCAAAAACGCCCGACTTCTGGACTGACACAACCAACCGTCCTGTCATTCATCAAGATGTCGTGTTTTTGTTTTTTTTTTTTTAAAGAAAAGTGTCTAATTCATTGCTTAACAATGAGGATTTAGTCTCGTAAAGATAAAACCCAACACTGATATGAATCGCCGTTTCCTTTGTATGACGACAGCGGTTGATAATGACTCTCTAAATGCTGCTTGTGTTGATAATGATGTGACATGCATCTAAACGCCGTGGCAAGGTGCGAGAGCAAAGCTACATCCAGTTCAGCAGACAAGAATTTCAGATGTCTCACACACACACACACACTCACACTCCTCCCTTTAAGAAATCAAATTTTACACTTAACAGACTCACACGGAGATTTGGCAAAGTTGGCTTTCGAACAAAGCGAGCCCACACTTGATTTTAAGTTGGCACTCACTAAGCATCCACGCTGAGTCTGATTGAACTAATAAGCTCATGCCTGAAACCACAAGTGACACTCTAAAACAGCAGCAGTGTCATGTCTGAAACGGGCGGCGCCACACCGAGGCAGCGATGACACAAGCATTGTGTACAGGGGGGTGAGGAGTATGGTAATGTTGTCAGAGAGCCCCGGAGGCTTCAGAGCCGTCACACGGCAAACCAAGAAGCCTGGCAATATGCTGTCTTGTTACTGGCTGGCACATACGCCGTCAGTCTTCCCAACGCCAGCCTGCTCCTCCGATTACTTCCTCTCCACTTCCTGCATCTCTCTCAGACTGTTTGACCCTTTCTAATTATGTAAAAAGTTATTTATTTCTCTCTGTCTGGAGGGCAATCCATCTTCCCCGTATTAGATAAATCATGATCTTTTCTAAAAAGTATGATTGTTTATGAGTTGATCACTACAGGCGGCTTGTTTTCTTGAAACTGAGGCCAGATTTGCCGAGTTTGAGTCTCGGCCAGGAGGACTGGACCGTGGAGCCAGGAGCCGCATGGCTGCCAGGAAAACCTGAGAACAGGCAGTTTGAACGGACGCTGCAGCTTGTTCCTTTGCTCTTCCTGGAGTGACAGAGCTGGACTTATTTTAACATCTACATTAGTGTAATCAAAAAACAAACAAACAATGAAGCTACATTTTATAGAGTTGCATCATATAGAAACGCCCACCCCAAGTGAAGATGTACAATGCGCAGACATAGAAAACATGAGAAAACAAACAAAACAGTTCAATCTAGTAGATGATTTCAGAGGAGAATTTTGGAGATTAAAACATGATGTATTCAGTTGTTTTTATTTGTGTACACAGAAAAAGGACACAAGTATTACCAAGTATTTTTGGATAGTGTAAGTATGTCACTGCTCTTAAAATAAGACAAAAACGTGCAAGTAGCTTTTCAGGAAGCTATAGGATTTTCCTTTAAGTCAATAATTACTTAATATTAATTTTTAATAAAGTTCTGGTTCCACTGGCAGATTATTTCACTTATAACAAGACATGTTCCCATGTATTAAGTGAAATAATCTGCCAGTGGAATTTGTATTTTTCTCCCACATGCAAATTTCCCAACACTCAATAGTAGTAGAAGTCAATATTTGTAATTTTTTTGGCTTATAAATAATAGTTGGAAGTTCTTGTTGAACTAAAATATAAAATGTTTTGTTCAATTTAATTTTAGATGGTAAAAAACAAACCAAAAAAATAATGAACTGTGTCCTCTTATGCACTGTTTCTAACATGCACTGGTTACAGTGCATGTTGCTTTAAAACTCAGAGAATATACGGCGACACAATAAGCAAGATTCGGTCCATGAATTCTGAATCCTTGTCTGCAGTAAAAAAAGCACAACAAGTGTTCCAACTGAAGTCCTGAAACAAACCTTTCCTCTTGCATTCAAACCCAAACACACCCACAACATGAACAAAGCAGAAATCTCCCTCAAAGCTTAATCACAAAAGGTCAGCTTGTGAAGTGAGAAACAGATTAAATTAGCATAGTATCAGACATGTAAAATGATTCCTGTCAAATCAAAGTGCAGCACAATTATAATATGTTAATTACTTATTTCATTAAGGGAGCTGATTGCGGCGCGTGGAGGAAATCATGCGGCCAGAGACACCTGGAACAGAGGTGATGGCGCTCGAAACGTACTCTTCCTCTTTTGCCCCTCTTCTCCGACTCTTTTCCTTCTCTGCTCGTCTCTTCTCACGGATTCGCACTTTGGATTTACGCGTACAGTCATTAATTGCCTGACTGTGCCGCACAAAAATGTTTCAAAGGGCGAAGGACTTCTCATTTGTTCATCAAAGGGGAGCTGATGAGCAGTGGGTGATTATATGACCTACCCACAATTATCCTCAAGGGAACCGAGCGGCAAAAAAATAGAAAAACAGAGGAAACAGAAAGCAGGGAAAACTCAGAGGAGTTTTTTTTATACTGAAAAAGAAAATCTGATTTTACCAGTGAAATCCAAAATTAAATTTCTCTATGGACGCAAAAATTAAACAGACATTTATAAGTAAAAATAATAAAGCAAAGTGATGCTTGTGGTTCTATCTTTTTGAAACTTATTGACTTTGATTTGTAAATGGAAATTTTGATCATATAAAGAAATGTGTGAGAAAAAATCCTCACCTTAAATATTTTTGGTTTTTTATATTGTCGTCCATCTGCTAATGCTGGCAACTCAAAATTGTACAATTCTCGAGTTGTGGTAGAGAAATGTCCGGTTTATATTCCAGCTTATTCATGCATCCAAATTGAGCTTCAACTAAATATAATGGGGAATTTACCTTTTAGTTCTAGAATTCACTTACACTTTTAAAAAGAAAATTACTTCCCGACAGCTATAGGCACTTGAAACTACTTAAATAGTCAGAGAAATAATTACCAAGCTACCAGTAGTGAGTAAAAAAGTGTGTTAGTTTCCTAGGAAGGAAACTACGCTAGAAACTTTTCAAAAATATTTGTTGTCTGCGAATAGAAGATCTTACTTATGATCCTAAAACAAGCATTCAATGTCAACAACTCCTACAGAGCTGGAAGAAATAGAAGAAAAAGAAGCTTGGGAAAAAAATGTATGTCAAAGTTTGATCCAACATCTAAAGTATAAACATGATATATTTTTTTGTAAAACTCCAAAGAGAAAGCAATATATCAATATACTGAGGATATAGGGAGCACAGTTTGCAGAAACAGATTCAAGTCCTCAACTGTTAACCACAGCCAGATCTCAAGCACCTCAGCATGAGGCTCATCAGCAAAACCTCTGTTTGTGTTAGAGTGCAACAGTTGTGGCAAACAAAATATATGAAGTTGTGAACCTTGAGTTGTAACCCTAATTGAAACTTGTCTTCATCTCCTCCTTGCCAAAAAATAGAGTGGAGACAGGACTTCCTAGAACATTTTACAGTAAAACAAAATACACAGGATACTGCTTGGATGAAAGCACACAGCAAACCATTCAGTGAGTGATTTCAATAGGAATAAACCAGAAAACTAATGTGAGTCACAAGTACTTCCCATGTATCTAATAAGTGAATTATGGTGGCTACTGTTCACCAGTAGTGAAAAAAAAGATACCTAAAGCAACACCGGCATTAACACACTCCGTAATTGTTCTGAGTAGTTGATATGAGGAGAAAATCAGTAAATAGATCGTGGTCATAGCAACAACTTTTAAAATGATGCCTCATTAGAGTTTTACACTGCTGCTTTTCTGACTTCCTGCGGTACCGAACTGTGCTGCAATGTAAAAATGTACACAATTCTGAACACTTTTTTTCTATATCAATCAAATTCAATCAATCAATCAAATTTTATTTGTATAGCACATTTCAGCAGCAAGGCATTTCAAAGTGCTTATATGAGCATTTCCTCTGTAGGAAAATTGAAGACAGTCTTTATGATTCTTTTGGATAAGGTTTCAGTTCAGGTAAAGGAACAAAGTTTCAAGCATTGGTGAGCTTTACTAAAAGTCAATGTTTTCAATCCCTGCGAGCTAAATGACTTGGTAAGCAATTTAGGTTTTATATCTTTTATACTGAAACTGTTTAAGATGTTTAAACTTTTTAATCAAAGAAAGGATTGTGTTCCTCTGGACTTTGAGAAGAGAAAGCTTCATATCTAGGGTGAGCAATCTTTATTGTAGTCTTTGAGTCTCTCTTGGCTGATCCTCAAAGTCCCTGATTGGCTCCCTGGGAAACAAAATCAATTCCTTTTGGCCTCAAGATCAGATTTTTTACAATGAGCTCCTTCAGCTGCAGCTACTAAAATTACAGGTGATTTTTATTTTTAAAGTTTGCAATAGTTTATAGATCATTCAAGACCCTTATGAAACAGGATAGACATTAATGAACAAATAAGATTTGCTGCTATTGTATGACAAAAATAGCCAAGTAAAAAGTATCACCAGTGGTGACACCAGCCTCTCTCTTCCCAGGATAACACATTTATAAGCGGCAGCATAATTAGTCATATTTTGTCAGCGGGATATGAAACAATAGCCCTGTTTTTTTTTGTTGTTTTTTTTTTTAAGTGTGCCGTGTAAATTCATATGATTAAATAAATGCTTCAACTTCTGATCATGTAGTTTTTCAGAGTACATTGAATGCAGGCTGATTTGGCTGCTAAAGCTTGAAAGAGGTGCAAGGAGAGCTAATTTTACCCTCCAAATGAAAACTGCTGACTAAGAAGGTATGAAGGAAAAGGATCAAATAGTCAAAGTTTTTGTGGGTTGACATTTACTTAAATATTTAAAATATACATGATGACGCACAGAAAATGCTGCTACTCTTATTTTATGTGCCCTTTAAGTATATAAAAAAGAATATAGAACAAAATGTTTTGGATATAGGAATCCAGCAGAATTTGTCCATGTGCAGGCACTGTTCAGTTCAGGTATTTTTATCTGAAGTACCCAATACGACACCTGCTTATGTAACTGGGAATATTAACAGAGATGTGAGGCAGATGAGATATTGATCATAGGGGGTTTTAAAATAATAATTAAACATTTTTCAACTTTTCTGTGAGGTTTTTGTTTAAAGTCTGATTCCTTTAAAATAAGACTAAACTGAGCAATGCATCATAATAGAGATGAACAGAAGGTGCAAGTGAGTGAGTGCAAGTAAAAGAATTTCATAACTGGTAAGGTAATAGAAAAATAAATTTAAAAAAAGCTTTCAGTCATTTTCTAATCCATCAGCTGATGTTTGTGTTTTTAAATTATTTTACGTGAAATGATTATTCTCACTATTTTAGCTTTTACACCAACATTGGATATAGTGTAAATTCAAAATGTTTTACTCAGCATTTCAGAGATGTAAACATTACCAAGAGGCATTATTCTAACAAGGATGATGTCAACTTTCTTCAGCCTCAGCAGCCATAGTTTGGAAAAGCTCGAAATTCTTTTAGCACTTCAAGGCAACATCATAAAACACACATATGTGCCGTCATGGTGGGAGGGACAAACAGCCAAGATGGGAGTGAACTGTGAACCTCCAGAACTCTGCTTCATTCTTAGATACAATGTCCAGATGCCTGAAGGTCCATATTCATCTGTCCAAACAATTACATGCCAGTTTGAACAGTATCAGCATGTGCAGCCATCAAACTGGAAGGAGATGGGCTCTGATGCGAGCCATGGGGGGAAGTGCATATCAGTGCACATCAGGTCCAGAAAGAAAAACAACTAAAGATCTGTCAGTATTGTGAAAATACTGACAGAAGCTGGTAAGATAATGCCATTATCCACAGGAAGATGATCCTGTATTGACAAGTACTGAAAGGGCACTCAAGGGGGAAGAAGCTATTACTCAAAAACCAACATGAAATGCTAAATTACAGTTTGAAAATGCACTGCTAAAACCGAAGTGTTCGCCCATAGCAACCTTCATTACATTTGGAGGAAGAAGAGGGAAGCTGGCATCCCAATGGTGAAATATGGGAGCTGGCAGAGACATCTTGTCCCAGAGAACTTCACAAAGTAGATGGCATCATGAGAAAAGAACATCAGGTGGAAATACTGACGTAACATCCCAAGACATCACACAGGACCTTAAAGCTGAAGGATGCAACTTTTATAGATTTTTTTCTTTTACATATTTATTGAAGCTGTCACTATGTCGTGACAGTATGGTACGAGATAAATAATCTGGGTATAAATCAAGCTCCTCTGCTTTCTCCCATAGCTCCCAGTGCTAACTAGAAACAACCAATCAGAGCCCAGAAGCAGGTCTTAGCGTTGTCAGTCACAATCTTGTGTGGCGCCGCTCATTCCCCTCCACCTTTCCCTACTACAGGGTATGTGTGAGCAGAGTGATGCATAAACCTGATTCAGTTGAACAATTTCAATCAGGCTTTGATGAAGAAGCCAAAGTTCCCCAAAATATTGTAAGGAGCCTGTGGACTGAGATGAAAAGTATTTAACCCACAGACGCATTTTGTACGTAAATATCTGGTGATAACTGTAGCGACATGACATCGATGAGCAGAACATTTTAAAGTAAAGAGCGCATTTGCTCTCATCCCAGCTCCAGGAGGCAAAATCTTGCTTAAATAAACATCTATGGAATAAGATAAAAATGGCAAGCTTTCTGGTCTCCATCTTCCTAAAAAGTATTCGGTCTCTACTCAGTTCTGGGTGGACCTACCCCCAATGCAGTCCTTTTCTAAACCTCACGGCTATAAATCATTTCAAAGTCTTCAAATTGTTCCAAATTGGAAGCGTTTCTGGCATAATTTATTATCTAATCAGCAGCCCGAAAACTTTAAGCCGATCCGAGTCCTCTTTCTGTTGATTGAAAGACTGACTCGTCTTGTGCGAGTCAATGAGAGACTGAGATGATGGCAGCGCTAAATGACACTTGCCGCTGACAAGTGGCAAATAGAGAGGATTAACATAAGCCAATGAGCTACAGAATGAATATATGTTCAAACCTCATTTGAAGTGGCATCTGTGACATTGCCATGCCAATTTAGTGAGAATTCAATCTGCTGGCATCGGCGCTCCAAAAGTGTGATTGGACTTGTGAAGAGACCAATTTGTTTCTAAATGTGTGCCGTCGGGCCGCTTTGTGATTATGATACCATATCTGGATCTATTCTGGAGCTTCAGCTGTAGTCTCAGCTCCATCACCGCTCAAATTAGCCTTTCCTATTAGGTTTTTGAGCCAAGATTAGAACATAATGCAGTGTGTCATTTGAAGAGGCAGGGTTAATGTTTGCCGGGATGTTTGAGAGGCTATCGGCTGTCAGTAGAAGTTGCTAAAAAACTTGATGAAGCCTGTGTTTCATTTGTGACCAGTAGCTAATCCAATGAACATGCTAGTATTCAGAGATGAAGTATTGCAAAGTACAGTTGCAATTCCTTCTTTGTGTCAATTTTATGCATATTTGTCCAGCTCATGAATGTGAATGTCACTGGCCAAATTTCTGCTGAAAAGCTGCTGTTTTCCATGTTTTCCTGCACTGCTGCATTCAAGGATGTCAGGATAGTCTGTTCTCCTCCACACTGGTACATTTGAGTTAACGTTCCTACAAAATTGAATTTTAATAATCTAAGTACAAAATACATGTTAAAATTTTGGAGACTAATTTGAAAAGCCTGGATTATGTGAAAAGAATTTAGATAAATTCATCCAATTCAACTAAAGAAAAGTATATTAGCATATACCGGCTGCACAGTGGCGCAGTTGGTAGAGCTGTTGCCTTGCAACAAGAAGGCTCTGGGTTCGATTCCCGGCCCCGGCCTTTCTGCATGGAGTTTGCATGTTCTCCCTGTGCATGCGTGGGTTTTCTC
>CAEGAF010158989.1:0-11358 GCA_903067075.1 Micropoecilia bifurca
CCATCCATCCATTTTCTTTACACCCTTGTCCCTTAGTGGGGTCAGGAGGTGCTGGTTCCTCTCCAGCTAACGTTCCGGGCGAGAGGCGGGTCACCCTGGACAGGTCGCCAGTCTGTCGCAGATTTATTACACATATTTTGGCAATATACAAATTGGTGTGTATAATCTCTGATGTCACACAGTTTTCATTCTCACTTATTGTCAATATTTTCATTTGCCTTTTAATGCTCACATAGACATTTTGTTCATTTTTAAATTTACCTACTAAACTGCAAAACCCTTGGATTGTGAGTACTGTATTTCTATTCCAGTAACTTCACAGTATTTTTCATGTTGTAATCTTGTCATTATTACAATGAATGTCATTTATATAAACACTTTTGGTAAACTTTTATGAACCTATATATCTGACGTTACTACTACAAACTTTGATTTATAATTAATTTCTTTAATAAGTTTGCTTAGGAGCTCGATAAACATTTAGAAACAATTTGAAACTGGCACGCTTCATTCACTAAAGAGATGTGAACCTTCCTTTAGAGAACCTCAGAGGAATGAGCTCTTCCTGCTTAATTCAGAGATGAAGCACCTCACTTGTCTCTGGTCATTGATTAGAAATGTGTTCAATAATTCAAATAATAGCATTGGAAAATATCCCACAATCCATCATCAGTCAAGTCATTTCGGTGTTAGGCAATGACCCTTGCAGACACGCCCTTTAAATCATCCTGTGACATAATGAATGGGGTCATTTGTAAGTGTGTCATGCTATGATTACCCTTCCTCACAGTAGGGCCATCTGACCTCATTGTGATTCAGTTTCTCATGATAAGCCTCAATGTTGCTTCAGAAAGTTTCCCTGATTTGATCGTACATGTCTGATTATGATCAGTTTGTCTGTTAAAGGGCCTCAGAGCCACATTTGCTATGAAATGTCACAGTATAAATAAACTGTGGTGAATTGATCTGAATTGAAACTAATTTGCTGAAATCATTTTTGGACGTCCTATGCAGTATTGATAGCTGGAGGCCAAACATGAACTTGTTTTAGAGTTAAAGTTCTCATGATGACAGTGATAGGAGCCCTGGCGTCTTGGTGAACTCTGTTTTGATGACGGCTCAGAGCTGCCATGTTTGTCCCTTTTCACCTAGAATGTAGTTCAAGAACTGACCATAAAACACTTGATAACAAAGTTATAAATTCTCACTACAGTAATTGTTTCGTTCAGGTTTAAGTGTCATGACCTAGAAAAGTTTCTGAGGAGAATCAGATTACTGGTGTCTTTCAAAAATATTCATAAACCCCTGAACTTTTCCACATTTTTTCACATTACCACTACAAACCTCAGCGGGTTTTACTGTAATTTAAGAGCTATAGACCAACACAAAGTAGAGAATAATTTACTTTAAAACCTGTAAGAAATTACACACAAAAAGCTTGGCATGCATATGATTGGCTGGGTATTTTTTAAAGAAAGAAATTTACTGCAGATATAAAGCGTATTCCCTAACCCTCCTTGGATGATTTACCTTATTATTTATTTTATCAGGATCAACAATGCCTGGCTTTATGGCAAACAAAAATACCAAAAGAAAAATAAAAGAAAAAATCTACAAAAGGACATTTAAATAAAAACATGTAACATAAAATAAGTGATCCCATATAAATTTAGTCCCTTTAATGTTACTGACCTAATTCAATAGAGGTCCAGTCAGAGGGTGTCAGTAGTTACACAATGACTACTGTAGTGAGTGTGTCTCAAGTGATGGTGGTATTAAGACACCTGAGTCTGGAAGATCCAGTTTTCCTGGTTTCCATGACAGTTTGAAGACTAATAACACTCCAAGTAAATAAGAGAAACGATTATTGAAAAGAATAGATCAGGGGATGGACACACACAAAACCTCTAACATTGTCCCAAGAAGTTCAGCTAAATCTTCAAAAAAATAGGAAGAATATTGTGCATGTGTAACTCTAGACCAGGTAGTTCTAGTAAACTGAGTGAAGAAGGAGACTTTGCCTCAGTATAGAAATGAATCATTGTTTGTCGCTGGATCATCCACTACATTAAATGCTGTTCTGCTCCTGTCTCCCTGCTTACTCTGTGTCCTCCTGTATGTATTTCAGTTCACTAATAACTTCATTTTCATATGTTGCCTTTATCCTGTCTGGGTCCTCTAAACCCACAAACCTGACAGACTTTGGATCATTGCTAACAGGATTTTCACAAAGTTTGCTCTTTATGTTTAAATGTTGATTAGTAATTTTAAATAATAGACATTTTAAAACCTTCACAAAGTTTTAGACGTAAGGTTATTGTTTTGACTTTTTAAAAAACCAGCTTGTGTCCCTAACAATGATTAAGGTTTGTAATTTTTACTTTTGAAGCATAAACACAGCTTTTTTCCTATTTGGGTTCTTCCACGATTGTCAGTTTTACACACAATTGCAATTAGAATAAAGCCCAAAACTTTTCCACATAGTAACTGTTTCCTCCTTTGAACTCACTAATGCCATCTGGTGGTTATTTTAACAAAATAGAAGCTCAAATTTTACTCTTCGGTTTATTCCAACTCTGAATCAGTGATATTATCTTAAGCTCTGTGACAGGATCTCAGTTCAAGGGTTGCTCCGCTTTCATATGCAGCATTTTATAGTGGCATAAAACCACAATATAATGTCAATATTTTAGAGAAAAACTCAATTCTACTCCCACTAAGATCAACTAAGTTATAGCAGTTAAGTTATAGTACATAAAAAAACATGTTTTCATGTGGGATGTAGCTACAATGGCTTCATCAATCTGTTAAAGTGACCTCATTAAAATCAGTCCCACATTGGCTTCTGTTCCTTTTGATAGTCAAGCTTTGGTCAGAAATGGTCATTTTTATTTTGCCTTATGATTATGGCTTGTCATTGTTTTGTCTTGCCTTTATAAACAATAAAATCATTTTTTTCTTTTTTTTATTAAGCACCTTTTTTTGGTGATCTTATTGTGTATTCCCCACATCAGGAGTCACTGTGTGGGAGGTGGGGTCCAACCTGGACAGGACACCAGTCCAGGGAAACACAAAGTCACACATGAACACATGCAAACTTTATGCAGAAACTCCTCAGGCTGGAATTGGACCCCAAGAAACAACAGGAACAGTGTTAACATTGTTCCATCATCCAGCCCGTTAGACTGATGCTGCAACTA
Source organism: Micropoecilia bifurca (assembly GCA_903067075.1). NCBI lineage: Eukaryota > Metazoa > Chordata > Actinopteri > Cyprinodontiformes > Poeciliidae > Micropoecilia > Micropoecilia bifurca. The sequence goes on from CAEGAF010158989.1 coordinate 3,201, forward strand.
AAGCCATGAAATGTTTTTATAATGATGCAGGTTTTGCTTCTTTTTTTTATTTGTTTGCTTTGCACAGATGGGGAAAAAGAAAACCTCCTTCCATTGACACCAACAGTAACATTTTTTGACATTGAGAGCAGTTTCTGAAACACACGCATTATTAAAATAGCATTGAAAAGGACTTAAAGAATTCAGATTTTGGCAATTTTATTATTCGCCTTTCCTGTTGCTGTAGTTTAAAATATGTACAGAGATATTGCATCGTGTGATGATGACACAAGATGACACAAGTGTAGAAACAAAAGAGTTGTCAGGATCTGTGTTTTTCTGTGTTTATTTTTGAGTTTTCTGTGATCCTGTTCCCTGTGAGTCCTGTCTCTGCGTCTTCCCCGTTAATTGTTTCCCAGGTGTGTCTCGTTCTCTTGATTACCTCTTGTGTATTTAGTCCCCTCTGTGGTCTCTGTTCCTCATCCGGTCCTTGTCAATGTCGTAAGTACGTCATGTGTACCTGTTTCCCCGTTGCTCCTCCGTTGTCCCTCCGTTGTCCTGTTCCCCTGGTTTTTTCATTAAATTCATCCACCACACCGCATGAATTTATGACATGAATGACAAGAGTTAACTGCAGTTAACTGCAAAGATAAAACATATCACATCTACAGAATTAAACATCCTTTAAGAGTGAAATCCTTTGGAACTAGAAACCCCAGCATGGCCTGAACCTTCAGACTCAGACTTTGTGCTCCAGTAACGTGCTAATGTCACATTTATTGATTTAATGAATTTTAGACAATCACTAGAAAGGCCAGTTCCACATTAAATAACAAGGATTACAGGCATTCACAGTTACATGAAGATGCAATGAAAATACAAATACAGACTCTTTAAGACCAAGATATGATCTTAAAGGGGCAGGTTTATGTGATTTCCAGGTACATAATCCAATTTTAGTTCAATCAAATAACTGTTACCTTCAGTTATTCTAGAAATACTGTTTCTATAAAATATGGCTGAAAAGAATTTTTACTTCCAGATATAACTCCTTGAAATTGGGCCACTGTTTCTTTAAAAACCATCACAACATGGCTCCTCTATTAACCCTTTAACAACATTTGTACCAACGTGAGAAGTAGCTCTTATAATGAGCCCAGCAGTTCGCCTCATTGCTAATTGCTGTTGGCTAGTCTGAAGGAGCTGAGTGAGGGAGTTGCAGGTGGAGGGGGGTTCTGTGATGTGGAAGCTCGGTAGCTTAGAAACTGCAGTTCTGAGGGGAAGTTGTGTCTCCAGGGCGGCGCTAGGTAAACCCAGGAGCTGTGCACTGGTGGGTGACTGGTTGCCACAGGAGATTAAAGGATTTTTCAAACATGCATGAAAGAATCAAGCCAACACTCCAGATATGTTTTTGATGAGCGAATAACATTATAACATGATTTAAAAGCTCAAAAGAGTTGATTTTACATAATACCGCCCCTTTAAGGTTGTCATGCTGCAAAGGCAATAGAAGAAAAATAAAATACCCTAGAAATGTTACATTATTTTGTATTAATTTAGATTACAAATCACTTTCAATAACTTTCAATTTACAAAAGTTACAAAATTAACATCATCAATAAATGAATGAATGGATGACAAGAATCTGAGTTATGAAGTTAGCCGTTCCCTCTTCTCCAGTTTGATCCAAATGCCGTTCTCTGGCCGCAGGATGAGCTCCCCTACCGGACGAAGCTCATCGCGTTTCTGACAAGCCTCCACGTTGAAGTTACGCAGAATGGACGCCAGGACCACCTTCTCCTCCATCAGAGCAAAACGTTGGCCTGAACATCAGAACACCACACGAATAGCAGCATGAGACATGGCACGCTAAAAAAAAAAGCCTGTGTGTGAAAAAGACCAAACCCCAGAATGACCTTTTCTCACCTATGCAGTTGCGGAGTCCGGCGGAGAACGGGACGTATGCGTACGGAGGCCGTCCAGCTGAATTCTCGGGAAAAAAACGCTCCGGCCGGAACTCCTCCGGTTCTGGGAAGTACCGCGGATCACGGTGGAGAGTGTAGGTGATGATGATCGCATTCGCTCCTTTGGGAACCTTGAAACCATCTGACAGCAGAAGTAAAAACCAATTTCAGATTTTATTTTATTTATTTTTTTTTTTACTAAACTACAGGTTGGAGTAAAATTTGCCAGCTTTTGTCAAACTGTACTTTCATAGAAGCTGGAACTCTAGAAAAATCTTTTTAAGCACATCATGACTTTTTCATGTCAGTGACTGTAAACTATGAGTGCACTGATTGCAGTTTTCTGGCTGACTGCCAATTACTGTTCTCTAAAGAGTCTGAGCTACCAATCCCTATTTTGACAAACACTATTTTTTTGTCTGAAATGTCACTAAATATAGCAAAAGTGGGGTGACTATTGTTAACTGCACATTTGTAGGCATGACCTGGTGGGCCAGTCTGCCTGTCAAAATGTTTGACATTTCAGACAAAAAATATATAAGTATTGGTGGGTCACTTATCTCCCAAAATGAAGGAAACTGGCACTGAAAAATTGGCTGACCGATAAATCGGTGCACCCTACCGTAAACATTTGCCATCCGCTTAGAGGAAGAACTAAGCTAAAGTGCTTCTGTTTCTCCATTTGTTTTAATTGGGGAAGCACATGAGAAATGATGTGGCAGGAATTGACAGGCAACGTTTCTTAGCGACCACTTTTTACACATTTCGACAAAAGATTATGTAAAGAAATTTTCTTTAAATTGCCCAGTCTTCTTTAGGGAATCGTGGCCTTGTGAAACCAGTTAGATCATGCAAATATCCACATTTGCAGACATCAACTGAAAGCCAGTATCATTGGAAATATAATGTTATATAATATCCTTATAAAACAATGTATACGTGGATCAAATTATAAGTAAAATTTGAACTTAATTTTGATTACTTGTGGATTTTTGTAAGCCACAGGTACCAAGTGGTGATATAAAGTGATGAAGGGTGACCTGACCTGGAGCCCATAAGAACAATAAGACATGTACAAAACAATCAAACAGAAACACCCATCCTGATGCATGCACGGCTTCCCTTGACAATGTAATTGTTGTTGAATAACTACCACAAGATGGATCTGTTAATCCGAGGTGTTCTTGTCATGTGTGACTCACTCAGATTGCAGTCGTCACAGAGGCTTCGAGCGAAGAAAGGCACTGAGGGAAACAGCCGCAAAGCCTCCTTGATTACACACTCCAGGTACTTGAGCTTCTTCAGGTCTTCCGTGTTAATGGGTCGGCCCGACGTACCTTCACACAGCAACCAAGAAACAAATGCAGGTGTAAAACATCCATGTCTCTTCCCGTCAGCTCTGAAACTCTGAACAGGTTTCATGTCTATGCTGAAGAAAACCATCTCCACATCATGAAGCTGCCACCACCGTGACTCAAGGTGTGGATAGTGTGTTCAGAATTGTACTAATTTTCCACCAAACACAAGCAAGAATGTTCTGCCAGAGTGGTTGTCTCTGTGTTGGCTTGTGATGAACTGGTGACCTATGGATGGATGGATGGATGGATGGATGGATGGATGGATCTTTTTTCCTTTCGCTTTATAAATATGTTTTATGTTCTGGTGGCATTTGTCATAAAAACCCATTAAAATGCATTTTAGTCGTTAGCTGTAACATGACACAATGAGACAAAGTGAAGCAGGTCCTGGTGTGAGGCTCAGTATGCTGGATAACAACGTTTGCTCTGGGTATAAAGAGGAAATTGAGCTTTTCAGTACAGGATTTAATTATGGCTTAATTAATACTCCTGCACTTTGGGGCATCTTTAGTTCCTTCAGCTGCTACAAAATTAGCATTTACTGCAGCTCAAAGGCCTTCTTGCTCAAACTGCAGAGAACTGCATGGAAGTGTTGTACATTATTCCACACTGCAAAGACAATAGTTTTTGAAGAGGGGAGTTATATGTTAACAAAAGATGGTCATGGTTGTTAAATTTACGAGAGAACAACAAGTGTGAATAAAGATGATTCAAAACCTTTAGGTAGGAATATTAACCAAGTTAATAAGTGAAGAAGAGAACGGCGGGCCGTGTTGATGTTACCAAACACTTCGTTCAGCTCTTGTTGAACTTTCCGTTGCACCTCTGGATGGGTTCCCAGCAGGTGGAGGGCCCAGTTCATGGAGGCAGCCGTGGTGTCATGACCCTGGAAAAGAAAACATGCGATTACAGTTGTGATATTTTTTTCTTTTTAAAATAACCTACTGGTCTCACCACCAACCTCAAACATGAAAGTGTCCACTTCCTCTTGGATGTCCTGATGGCTCAGCTTGTTGCCGTCTTCATCTGTGGTTTTCAGGAGCATATCCAGGAAAGCCTGTCGCTTCCTTTTGCCGTGGTCAGAGTCGCTGTCTGATTCAATGTAGGACAAGTTTTCAGACCTTTCCTTTATCACCTGCACACAGATATTGTTAAGAACGACGTTAAGCTGTTGAACTGTCTGGTCGGCTCTGGCTTAGTAACTCACCTTATAGGTGAAGGAATGGAGGATCTTCAGCGTCTTGTCATGGTTCTTCCCCTCACCGAAGAAGTAGTAGATGAAGTCGGGCCAAAACCAGGGCGTCCTCTGTCTGTGGCTGACGATGTCACTCATCCTGAAGACAGCACACGTTGCTGAGCTTTATGACCAGATACTATTTCAAAGATTTGACGATTCACGTTTGTCTGTGAGGAAGCTAAAAAGCATACCTGTATACACACTTGACATACTCTGACTCTGAATCACTCTGTGCATAAATTTTCCTTCCCATTGCAGTTTCTGAACAGAGAGCAAAGAAACTTTGCATATCAAGATATTTGTTTCTACATTATGGCACAAACACACACACACACACACACACACACACACACACACACACACACACACACACACACACACACACACACATTTTTATTCTATTATTCAATAAGAAATGAATGTATATTAAGTTGCACATCTGTACTTTCAAAACCAAAGTAAAACGTGTCATAAAAAAAGGAAAACATGTTCTGCAAAACAATTCAGATTAAATTTACTTGAAAATACTACAAAGATAAAACTTCAAGTGTACAGGAAACTGAAAGTTTAAATTATACAGAACACAGTCAACACAGTCAACAGTCACTCTGACAAATGTGCAGAATGTGCTGTGTTGTTCTCTGGCAAAGGAAACCATGGAGAGCAAAAAATTTTTCTGAAATACATTTATTAATACTCCCCAAAGCATAAGTGAGCTCCAGCTTCAATAATATTATGATTTATTCATTTAATTTTAGTCTTGTTTGAGAAAGATGGCAATTGTTTTCCCTACTATAATATCAGTAAGGAAAGTAGTATCTATTTTTAAATATAATCCCCTTTTAATCACTGAAACGCTTTTGTGTGACAAACAAAAGCGTAGATGAACTTAAAGGGGCAATATTATGTAAATTGACTTTTTAGAGCTTTACATTATTCCCTCATCAAAACAATACCTTGAGTTTTGCTTTGATTCTTTCATGCATGTTTGAGGAATCCTTTAATCTCCTGTGGAAACAATCCTGTGCAAATGCCTGGGTGAACTTAGCCCCGCCTTCAAAGCGACTCTGTCACTCAGCTCCTTCAGACTAGCCAGTTCCAATTAGCAAACACCTGGTGGAACTGAGCATCTGCTGAGCTCATTATAGGAGATACATCTCAGTGCAACGGGGTAAAATGTTAACGGGTTAATAGAGGAGCCATGTTGTGATGACTTCCTGGATGTGGAGTTTCAGAAAGAGCAGGGGTTTTTAAAGAGACCGGGGCCCAATTTCATTAAATTGCATTTGATATTTACAACATTGTTATAACAACGGAAGGCAACTTGACTGTGCTATAAAATGGCACTTTGTGCCTGGAAAATACATAATACCGCCCCTTTCATATCCTCTTTCCATTGCATATTCAATGCAGACATGCTCTGGAGGACAGAAATAAACATAAGACATGTAGCGTGTCACAAACACCACCAGTCTTTGAGAATATGATATTTTTTTATTCTTTTTACAGCCATTTGAGCAGATATCTTCATTAACTGTACATGTAATGTCTCATTATGGTGCAGAAAAACTGACGCTGTTTGAGTGGCAGCAGTATAAACTGCATGGGCAGTATCTCTGTTAGCTCTGGCACAACACCTGCGATTATATATTAAATCAGAACATCAGAAACCAAAAGAAACCAGGCTTGTTCTCTTACAGCAAATGATAAACACAGCAAAGCTATTTCTGCTGCACTGGTTGTCTTCAATTTGTAGTCTTTAGTTTTAAAGAAAAAAACGCTCCGGCCGGAGCGTTTTTTGCCCTATTTCTCTTTTTTTGTCCTTTTATTAAATTTTTTTTCTGGTGTTCACATTATTTGATTTTGACCTAATTATGAGACTCTGTCAGAATATTGTCTTTTTGTTGTAAAAACGCTGCATCTACTCACCACAGATAATGTCTAGCGCACAGAGGGTGACGTCACTGAAGCAGTTGAAAGAACCTTTACCCGCCTTTTTCTCCAACTTCTCCACCAGGATCTCCGCCTGTTCATTCATCACTTGCAGAAAGTCGGTGAGGATGGAGAAGTGGAAGGTTGGAGTCAGAATCTTTCTTCTCTGTCGCCACTTTTGCCCGGTGCTGAAAAATAGACAGGCTTTTTTACATCTATGCCACGACTCCGAGCAATACCAACGTTGGTCAAAAAAACTGAATTTAATGTTAAAAGTAAAATTTATAACATTAGCTGTTGTGTTTCAACAATGCCAGACATATCAGACTGACAGAGTGGTTTTGTTTTTTAACTATAAGTCTGATAAGGCTTATCGTAGGCCTTACAATAAGGCCTTACTATGTCATGGATAGTTCCTACCATTACATAGTAGGAACTATGTAATGGATTTTTTTCGTTTGTGTGAACGTAAAATCTGTACCTGGTCAAAAGGCCGGTTCCAAGCCAAGGATGGAGAAATTTGTAAGCAAAAGCCTTGGTGAGGTGAACAGGATTACCCAGAATCTTCTACAAAAGACAGTTTAGGTGAGAAGAATCGGTCAATCACAAAGGTAGCACTTTTCAACCACAGTTATTAGAAATAACTTTGTGATGACCATCTCAGAGCTCAGCCTAACGCAGAGTCCAAACCTGGCTGCACAAGCAGGTTTGAACTAGACAGAAGGTCAATGAGATCATTACTGAGACTCTGTTACAGGTGAGAATGAAACACATCATCTTCAATGGGAAACTGGATAAAAGATCAAATGCATCCCAAATGCACAGTTAGACAAACAGAGTTATTCATTTCAGGTGTTTGTTTCTGTTCATTGTGATGATCTTGGCTTATCGTGAACCAAAATCAGTTTCTCAGATCATTTCTAACAGGATTTATATATAGAAATGTGTTTTTATGGCTAAACAACTCGTGACAAACTGCTGATTTGACAGCAACACAGGCACTAATTGACTCACTGTTAAATAAGCTGTTAGTTCAGGCATATTACTGGAAGGTTGAGTGGAAGGAGAAACTGGTAGCTATGTTCACAAGCCAGTGGGATGAAGCTACCTTTGATTGGACTGTGATGATCATTTCATTTGTGGCAGGACGTTGCACATGCCCAGATTTAGAGAAATACAACTAGCTGGTGTGATTACCTGGATATCACTGTAACTGAATGACATTTTATGTTACCTGATCTAAACCACATCGCTGTTTGGAAGGAAGATGAAAAACACCCGAGACAGCGATGCAGCAATCTGGAGCAAGCTGATCACTGCACTCCACGCTGCACTGATGCAATAACTTTTTTGCGAAAAGATCTGCAACCAAGTATTAAGTGCAAGTTTTTTACAGCAAAAGACACATTTCCCAGAAGTGTGCTATTTCTGTTTTTAAAAGAGTCGAAATAAAAGAAGCAAGCACTTGATACATATTGCTACACAGTAAAAAATGTCAGTGTTGAACTAACACCCAAAAGTGTCTATATGTGTCCAAGTCACCTGGTGTTAAAGTAACACTTTTGAAAGTGTTAAAAAATTGACTACCAGTTTTTTGTTAAATTAACATTGGTCTATATACTGAAATGTGTTTAAGAAAAGTTAAACTTTCCATTTCTGTGTATTGTTTTGAATATTTTCCACTTGAT
>CAEGAF010158999.1:0-10182 GCA_903067075.1 Micropoecilia bifurca
TGATAAATACAGAAACAAGCATAAAAATCAAAACATCTACAATAGTGATAGCAATATTAATGATAAAATAATGGTCAGTGCAACATAGCCTGCAAATTCTTTGGTGGGGGGCAGTGAGGGACCTGGATAAGGGCTGGGGGGGCGCTGGGCTGAAAAAGGTTGAGAAACACTGCTGTAGAGCTTATTTATTCCACAATTTAGAAGCAAAAAGAAGTTTATATAATTGTTGATTAAAATGTGAATAATTTTGATTCATTAAGCACAGATGCTGCAATTAACAATTTTAATGGAGCAGCTACTTAAAATAGATCTGCTCATTAAAGTCATATCATCATCTGGGCTTTTTCAAGTTCTTCAACCTCACAGTAATCTGACTGGAAGTAAACTTCTGAATTTAAAAAAGGTTTTAGCTCTTGGCAAACACATTTTTCCTCATCATAACCAACATGAAATAGGAAAAGTCTCATTTTTCAAACTCTGATGGTTCAGCTTAAACTCATGAACTTCCATACCAGAATATCCTCAGGACTGTGTTCTCCTTCAGAGCTTCTGCCAGACACTTCCCTCCATTGGATGTGATGCCATTGGCTGCCAGGCTGGAGCACAGAGAAAAACTAACTATACTTGTCAGTGTGTGTGGATCACCCTGTGAGGAACTGCTCTGTTTCTGGCTTTTCCTGCTACCTGAGGTTTGTGAGACGTGGGTGACTCCTCAAGGCTTCTGCAAAAGCTTCAGCTCCCTCATCACCGATGCTGTTGCCCCACATCCTAGAGGACAACATCAGTGTTATCTTGTGAACATTCAATCCATATTTAGTTCTACTTTGATGAACTTACCCCAAGTCGAATATGGAAGCGCTCTTCTTAACCGCCCTGGCCAGATACCTCCCACCCACAGGTGTGATCTTGTTTTTACCGATCCTAAATTAAACATAAAAAAAATAAATAATAATAATAATTTAAATCGCTCTTATTAAAGTCATGTGAGATGTTGAACTCTACAGGTGTTTAACATACTTCACAACAGATAGCTGAGGACATTCTTCAATGATCTGAGCGACCAGTTTGGCTCCAGCATCAGTGATGTTGTTGTTGTAAAGTCTGGGGAAAGAAAGAAAGGAAGACGATCAGCTTTAAATAACCGCTCAGATGCTTTGACCTACGCAGTAGGTAGAGTAACACCGTTTTGCCCCTCCCCCACATGGTGACCAGCTAGTTGACAGAAGATTCCTCTACTTCTCACCTTCTGGATAAAAGAAAAGATAACTGAACCTGTTAGGAAATATTTTCAGCTGTGGAGGATGTAGAAACTACACTGAAAAAGAGAAAATGGAGCTCCAACCTAAAAGAAACTGTTAATTTGTTAAACGTAATCAAATTAAGTTTGACAAACTTAGTTTATCTGCATTTGCTCAACATGATAACCTTATACACTTAGAAGAAGATCTTAATTTGATTACTTGTAATAAATTATTTTTTTAAGTTGGATCACCTCTTGTTTTTCCGTGTAGAAGAGCTCCACCGGTCACCGTTTTAAACTCACCGTTAAGAAGCTACGGACAGCAGCAGACTGATGAGAGCTTCTAAACTAAAATCTGTGGAAAAAATTATCTGCAAAATGCATTTAATAAAAAATTACTACTAGTGGAGAGTTGCTGTACAGCTGTTTTGATGTATCAAAATCCAAGTAACATGAATATTGTGGCATTATTATCTTTTACTTTTCAGTTTTCATCAGCATAGAAGCTACATCACTTCTTTTGTCTCTCTGCTCTGTCTTCTCAAACCTCCAGTCGGTTATGACTTATGGCCGCTTGTACTGATCCAGGTTCTGGTTGTGCTGGGGGAAAATACATTGCTCTGTATAATGGATTGCTGTAAAGTCAATGACACAATGCAGGAGACTGTTGCCATGTTCTTGTCCAGGAGGAGTGAATGCTCCAAATCAATGACTTGGTGCAATCTTGGTGCAATCTGCTAAGGAATAACTAACACCATTGGAAGCTCCAGGTCCTTCCCCCCAGCAGATGTTAGACTTTACAGCCGTTGCAGCTCACAACATTGCTCGATTTATTCTATTCTATTCCAAAAAACACAAAAAAACACATTATAATTTCCGATTGGACCGGAGTGGAAGTAGGAAATAGGAAACAGTTCCATGGGTGTAGATTCTCTGTGTTTAAATACTGCTTTGTATTGGAGAAGCTGATGTGGAATCATGGTTACTCACCCCAAAACCTTCACAACCTTGTGTTTGCACAGCTCTTCTGCCAGAATCTCAATACTCCTGTCCGTTAGGTTATTGACACACAATCTGAAGGCAGGAAAGAAATACACAGATAATTAAATGAGAAAGACTGAAAATCTGTCAATACATTCAGTAAATTTACATTCAGATTGTTTTAACCACTACAGTAGATAGCTAAGCTACATCACTAGAATGCTGTATTTTCTTTTTGTCACAATTACTTTTTCTTTTGGTTATAAATTTTCATTTTTCTCCTACAACATTAATTCCTTGGGATGTTTAGGTAATTTTATTGCTGCATTTGGTTTTCAAATAAAAAGTCAAATATTATTGCAACTTTTCGGGCAAAGTTGACAGTAAAACACAGGGTATTTCCACAGTGGTGCTAAGCAGAGAGCACCAGTGATCTGTTTCTACATGTGGTGTTTTTGTGGTTGCTCTGGCATACGTTACGCTAAGTTTCAGAGGAAACAGAACCTACCAGAATATTCTAATGTGTGAGTATAATAAAAACAACTGATCAGTTTAGACCCAACAGTCAAAAGGTGACTACTTTACCAGTATAAGTTAAAGATGAAGAGCACATTTCAGTTCTTTGAGCCCAGTTTAAAAAAAGAATAAAAATCACAATCTATTTTTGAGCCAACTTGCAACTGTATTGTAGACTACACAGAATAATTTTGTTGTGCTAATGAAGCTGTGTTCTTTAGATCATTTTACAATAACACTCACAAAAAAGTGTGATTGTTCTGCTTTCTGCTCTCAGCCACTGTTCTAACCTGACTCTCTGTGAAACATATAAGCAGCTGAATCAATAGTCATTTAAAATTAGGATCTTCATAGATCCTAATAGTGACGTGACACATTTATAGAGCTGGAAAACTGCTTTTTCTGTAAGTTTTTATCAACACACAATTACCTGGAACTGCACTAAAATATGTTAGAAGATGAATTATTAAGGAGTAATATCAAAACAAAAATGCAAAATAGGCCTGTCACGAAGCTGGACAATATTATTATCATTTTGAGACCATTTTCAAGTAATATATTGATAATGGCATAATACTGTATGTTTGCACTTCCAAACACTATTGAACTTTAATTTTGAACAGAACATGCCACACTACAACTGGAAGAGATTTTAAATAGCCAAAATAAAGCACAACATCCACCTATTTTCTTACACCCCTGTCCCTTAGTTGGGTCAGGGGGGCTGCTGGTGCCTATCTCCAGCAAGACATTTCGGGCAAGAGGCGGGGTCACCCTGGACAGGTCGCCAGTCTGTCGCAGGGTAACACAGAGACAGACAGGGCAAACAACCATGCACACACACATTCACACCTAAGGAAAATTTAGAGACCTGACAGTCATGTTTTTGGACTGTGGAAGGAAGCCGGAGTACCCGGAGAGAACATGCAGATAGAGAACATGCAAACTCCATGCAAAAAGACCCGGGCCGGGGATCGAACAAACACAACAACCAAAAACAATAAATAAAAAACAAACACAACTGAAACCATAAATACATTGGATTATGAAAAAATATCATTTTAATTTATCATGGAATTTAACTGATTAACTGCTTATTGTGACAGGCTTAAACTACTGATAGCCTGGGCCATCATCACCAGGAGCAAAAGTTTAAAATTGAACTTATATGAGAAACTAAAATCCATTTAACTCTGTGTTGGAACAAAGAAAGTGTTAATACAAGGAGCTAAGTGGGAAATAAACTCTAAGAAGCTGCCGAGAAACACGACACAGACTGCAGCTTCCTGAATGTTATTGCTATATGAGTTAAATACAATATAGCACTTTGAACACAGACGCTATAATTTCATGAAAAGTCAACTAGCTGTGGAATGGGCCTGAGAGGTTGAGTCCTGCAAATTATCTTTAGCAGTCAATGGGCAATGGGTGAGGTCCTGCTGAGGTAATGCTGGACAGGTTGCCAGCCCATTACAGGGCAAACAGAAAGCTGTAGTGAAAAAGACATCTTTCATACCTCACAACTGTCATCTTGCAAAACGAAGACTGGAGCTGCTTCACCCCATAGTCACTGATATTGTTGTTGTCCATGTCGAGCCCCAGGTGCTTTTGACGGTGCTGCAGCACAAAGTTTATGGCCGTGCAGTCACCTGAGTACACATTACAGTAGCCCAGCTTGATAAAACTTGCTGTGATGCCTTTTGCTGTCATCTTAGCAATGTCTTTGCTCCCTGTCTCAAAGATACATCGTAGAATCCAAAGAAAGTGGGGCAAAACGTGAACTTTGTTCAATCCATCACCAGTATGACAGGGTAAGCCCTCCAGGTGGACCTTGACGCTACTGGACAAGTAAGCCTTCAACAAGGCTCTTTTTTTCTTCAATAAAACAGGAGATACCAGTAGTCCCATCAGACTTGCTTGAGTCTTTGACAGCAGTCCACTCAGGAACAGATTGGTGAATTGCAGGTGCTCGTTTGTTGAGAAGGGCCTCTTTTCGCAAGGCTTCGCAAAGCTCCTGGTACAAAAAGCTAAAGGGAGACAGCAGGGTTCTCTCCTCCTGCTGCATTCTGTGAAAAACTTGAGGATGGAACTGCCAGAAGTCTGCTCGTCCAACACAAGAGCAAATGCTGCCAAGAATGACTGGAGCGTGATGTGGATGAACTCAAAGGTAGGGGGGGCATCATTGGCATCAAACTCACTAATGGGTCTGAGGAAACCTAGGGCCATGTCCTCCTCTGTGAGACCACACTCACCAATCTCCTCTTGGCTGCACAGAAAACTTCCTCTCTCCAAACCCTGCAAAGCCAACTTAGCAAACCCAGCAAGGGACTTGAGGCCCACCTTGAATGTCTCAGAGGTGCAGCGGGTGCTTTTCTTCAGCAGGGGAGAAGCAGGGGTGGCCAAGCGGCTGAGGAACACCTCAGACAGCAGAAGGAATATGTCTGTTAGCGTGATGCTGGTTTCAGGCAGATGAAAGGTATCATGCATCGTATGCAGGTGCCGGAAACTTTTGAATACAATCCAGCTGAAGAGTGGAGTGGAACACAGGCCACAAAGGTGAGGGCTGGCATCCAGCTGATCCGACACCAGGTCCCGATGCTCCTGCTCCTTGAACTGCAGTTTGATGTACGTCTGTAGGTGGTCTGGAGAAAATCCACGCAAAACTACTTTCTTCTTAATGACTCGACTTTGCAACTCAATCCCAGTTCGGGTCGTCAGTATTTTTTTGGAGCCCTTAAGTAGTTTTCCACAGAGCAAACTGAGGAGCAACTGTAAGGAGTTTGCCTTGTCTTCTGGAGACACAACTTCAGGAACATTCAGCAGGTCTATGTCCTCCTGAATTTCATCATAGCCATCAAAAGTAAACACGACCTTATCAGGGAAGCGCAGGATATAATCAAACACTTCATTATCTGCATCATGATCTGGGTAACAATTGTACTTGAATAAAAGGTCTCTGAGGGACATCTGTTCTGCTTCCTTGAAGATGCTGAACATCCTACAGCGAAACTTGAAAAAGAAGATGGCATCTGTCTGCAGCTCCCTTTTGGACCAGAGGTTCTGGAGCTTTTGCAGAAGGATGGACTTTCCAACACCAGCATCCCCCATCACATAGATGATTTCACCTTGGGGATTAAAGACCCCGTCTTCTCCAAGAAGCTGGTTCGGACTCTGTATGAAGCCTAAGCTTTCATTAGCGTCGTTGAACAGCTCCATCACAGTGTCTGTGTAGAGATCTTCTAATCGAGTCTCATCTTGCTGCCCATAAGACATGATGAAGCTGGTGTCTCGGCTCATCTCATGTCGCTGCTTCTCACAGTACCTGCTGACTTAAGGGACAAGCACATTCATTAAGTAAGTCTCTGTTGACTGATAAAAAATGAATTTTTTTCCAGGATTTGAGGACTAATGTCTCAGCAAGATCTAGAGAAACTCATCCATGCGTTTATCTTTACATTGCTGCAACGGTGTCTTTACAGGTCTGCCTAAAAAAATCAAACCTCCACTACAGCTAATCCAGAACGCTGCTGCTGGTGTTCTGGCTAAAACTAAGAAGATAGAGCAGATCACCCAGTTCTAAAGTCCTTCCATAGCAAATAAGTATTTACTCAATATTTTTGGCTAAATTTGAGCTCAGCGAGTTTCTCAAATACTGTCTGTTCACATTATACAAAGAAATGTCCAGTAAACACCTAATGTCTTAAACCCAGGAAATCTTGAAAAATGTACTCACTAGTGATATTCCCTTTTACTAACTCTGCTGATATTGGTCATAGTGCTCCTAGTTATATCAGTTAAAACACATACAGGCATCTCAGGGATACAGCTTGGAATTCAGAATATCAGTCTATGCTGATAATGTGATCCTCTACATTATAAACCTGATAGTCACTTTTGTATTAATACATCAGATTGGATTATTTTGAATTATATTATTATGCTTAATAAGCAACAAGACTAAACTGTTCTGAAGCAGTGTGACCTTAATGTGGGTGGACAGAACAGTAGAAACACGCCTTTGATTCATTTGTGTTTGTACCACTTACTAGGGTCAGTGTTCACCACTTTCATCTCTTCCATGTCTCCACTTGGCTTGTAGTTGATCTCTTTTAGCCATGGCTGCAGGTCTATATATGCGTCACATATTTTATATATGATAAAAACAAAGAATTCACAGGCATCCTCTCCTTTGCACTGTACCAGCTCCAGGATTTTGCGCACCTGGAAAATGAAAATGTTAACATGGAAACTTTAAGATGATATTTGGTGTATTTATAGATGAGTGGAATGGAAGGTATCCCAGCCAGGACGCCCAACCTGGTTTGGTTTGGTGACGGTTCGTTGAACGATCTCCACATCTTCCTCGCAGAAGAAGCGGTTGGCCAGCAGGTTATCCAGGAGGCACTGAATGCTCCTGAGCGTGGACACCAGCAGCTCTCTGTGGCACGTGAGGAGGTCAAGGCACGACACTCTGGCTTCCTCTACTTGACCCATTGTCAAGAGTCAGAGTCAGTTGCCCTCTGTGGAACAGCAACAGACCAGACTTTGGCCAAAACTGAGTTTGTATAACAAAGAAACTGATCAAAAGCTGAATGCTGCCAGGTGTCACAAGGGTAGTGAACTACTATTTTTCTTTTAATAATATTTTAATTAGGCCACACCAAACCCTTCATTTGAATAAACCTTTGGTTTATTCAAGTTATTTGCATTTGATTTAAAATTGATTGGAGAATTGTAAGTGTGAGAGGAACGCAAAAGCTAAAATAAATCTGTAAAAGGGCAAGCGATTGAAAGCACATCATGAATGATTACAGTTGACTACACAATTTAAAAACGTAAGAATTTATGGATTTTTAAATGTTTGGATAAGCACAGATAAAGTAGAACGTTTTGCTATTCATAAACATTAATTAGCAGCATAATTATGATTTAAACAAAACAATCACACGGAACTTCAGATGCAATAAAATGGCAAAGAGAGGAAGATTGAATATAAAGCTTTACATCTACAGATGCCTGACTGGCTCAAAAATGACCTCTGATCACTTACAGATGATTTCACTTCAACTCTGACAGTCAAAAATAATAATCTGTTTTATTGCCAAAACAGACAGTGTCATCACCATCATCTCTTCATAAGATAAGTTTACAGTGTAAGCTATGTGGGGGAAAAATCGCGCCCTCTAGTGAAACTAGAGGGCGTTGTCCACAGAATTGAAGGTTCTGAGAAGTTCTGACCCAGTCGTCATCAAAAGTATTAAACTTGCTCAGATTCTTAACTATGCCAATTTTTCCTGCCTTTACCACATTAATTTTGGCAATACAATGTTGACCTACATTGCTGTGTGTGGTTATAAAAGCAACAACACAAAAGAAGAAAGTAAAAGTCAAAACATGTTAAGCCTGAAATCATCACATGTGGACTAACATCTACGCTAAAATAATGATTCTTATCCCAAAATGCCAAAAGTAGAATAAAAACATAACATAGAATAAAAACTTAAGTTTGACTCAATCACTACGACTGTAAACAGAGATACAGACCTTGAAGTGAACAGCGCTGCTTTCCTCCTACTCCGGGCCGGTTTTAGCTCCGAAAACAGCCGAACTTATTGCAGTCCAGTCTCATTTCACTGTGCAGTGATTCCGAACTCTGCGTTATTTCAGAGAAATTGCCATGTTAAAATGAAAGTAAGAGGGGCGGTTTCTCCAACAGCACCCGGCTGAGGAAGTGAAACGGTTAAAAAAAACTGCGTCATTCTCTTCAGGATCTCGCAACAGCCGTGAGGTGTTCAGGAACATTCCGACGTGACAAACTGCGTCGAACTGCTCAAAAACTGGTAAAACGTTTTATTTAGCTCTGTCTTGTTAGGGCCACACAATTTTTAAACGACAAGGTTCTGTTTATATAAAACTGACGCATGGAACACTGTAGAAACAGTATGTCATAACTTGAACCATTTCAGATGTAATAAAATCTAGATAAATGACATTTTAGCAGACAGTAACTGCACTGTTCTTTATGCCATAAGATCTAACGACCAAATAAATGTCACAATAATTTCTCCATCTGTGAAATGATAAATATCCAAATCTAATCTAACAGGCAGCAGTAATAGTCGTACAGTCCTATTTATGCATTATTATACAATATTGACTGCACTTAATACATTTTTCCTGAGTTACAGTCACTTTCATAATTGCCAATTAATGGTTATTTACTTATAACCTCTGCGGCCCGAACCGCTGCATGCCCACCCACAAAAGTGGTACCAAATCGTGCGGCTCGGCGCCGAGATTGGAGCTATTACTTTTATTGGGATTCTGAGTTAAAATGACGACATAAATTAATAAAAACGAAAAAATTGGAAATTGAGGAACTCGCAGCATCAGTAACTTTTCTGTCTGAAACACACACACAGGCCTCTGGATGGCTTACTCAAAAACCCCTTTTAACTCCCCCTCACAGGCATAAAAATTTCCCTATTGGACTGGCGCTGGGTGTCTCCCAAGTATAGAAACTAGGGAGAAGAGGGGAGAAGAGGATTTTCCCGCCTTTTGGCTCCTCTCAGCTGCGGGGATTAATTACCATGGCAACGGCTCCCAGCCAGCGGCAGGGAGTGTTCTCAGAAACAGCAGAGAGAAGCGTCACAATGTATTTTATTTAGATAAAATTATTATTTCTCTGAATTTTTGAGTGTGAAATGAAATCCTTAGTATGAAGCCTAAAAGATTTAGAGAAATAAACAATTATGGACTGTCTTTATTTTTAATTATTTTGTACCGTGAGTGAGCGGAGCTTATAGCCGCGGCGATCGTTGTCGATCAACTGCATCTCATTTCACAACCTATCTCTGCTGCTGCTGCTCTCTGCTCAGCAACAAATCCGAAGCGACGTTGAACTGTAAAGCATTGAGTGAATGGGGACGTTAACGTGTTGCGGCAGAAAATTGAAGCACGTGGGGTGAAGCAGCTCAAAATATATCAACACAACGAAGCTAATACGACTTAAACAATGACATACTTGACGGAGTTTGGCTACATCGAGGCTCACGGCAGTAAAAAAGACTTACGGAGAATCAGATAGCAGGTAAACTAAGAAGCGCAGCTACAAACGCTCACCCGGATTAGCATGATGGTCAGAAAGCTAAACAAATAACCTGTAAAATGATTTCAGTCTTAGAGCTGCGATGTAAGACGGTGGTTCTGCTATCGCTGCTGAACAGCTGCTCCGCTACACGTTGTAATATTTAATATTTAGTAATATTTGAGTGACTGACCGAACCTGTTTAAAGCTGCAGCATCTAACTAAAAAAAATACATTTTACATAGTATTAAAACTTTCACTGTCCTAACATGAGACAGATAATCTCTAAAAATGATTGATCTCCTGTTTTTGCCTTTGAATGTTTTATACTTGAATTTTTTGGCAATGTTGACAGGTG
>CAEGAF010159013.1:0-26531 GCA_903067075.1 Micropoecilia bifurca
CACACACACACACACACACACACACACACACACACACACACACACACACACACACACACACACACACACACACACGTCATGAAAACAAATAAACTACAAAGACACGGCTTTAACCCGATATCCCAGGTGATGATGAATCGTACAATATCATCTATGAGGCATAATTTTCTGGAGGAGACTTCAAGCAATTCAAACCCAAAGACGTGATTAAATTCAAAACGTAGGCCTGTCATTGGGAAATTTTACTGGACGATAAATTGTCCCAGAGGTTATTATGATCTATGATAACGCTGTTTTATGTAATTTAGTTACAGCATAATAAAGCAACAAAAGATTCTAAAAGATCAATAAACTTCAAATTCTAATGAGCATTTAATACTGGAACTGGAAGACACCTTAATTGTCCAGAATAAATAAAGAAAACAACAAACAAATTAAATGAATTATGAGAAATCTGAAGATTTTTGTCAAGCAGTTTTGGTGGAAAGTATTGAGCTCATTTTAATTGATCAATTCATTGATTGATTACATCCTTCTTTTGTTTAGATTTTTTATCCTTACAGGAGAAATGAACATAATTATATATAAAGAGATTAAGAACAGAGCAAATGGGGAAAAAATTGCATTCCAGTTATTTCAAATGTGCTTTTACGTCTTTAGATCGTTTCCTAGGCAACAGAAAAGCCACCAAATCACACCCAGTCACAGACTTGTCCAGTTTCATGGCTTTATGTTTAAATAACAGTCTGCATCCAAGCAAAATGTGTCGCACAGTTTACACTCTATTTGATGCAAATGACTCCATTCGACTCTTCTTCAAATTAAACGTTTGTGCCGCTGTCATATTAAATATTTCAGTGAATGTCTCCAGAGGTCATCGCAGGTCAGCCAGCCTGTCCACATTTACAAAATCAAGTGAAATATGGCGCCAATCAGCAGCGCAGCAAAAGATTTCCATTTGTGGCGTTATAATTTTTAGGATTGAAAAAAAAAAAAAAAACAAACCCCAAAAAACTAGAGATCAACTCTCATTACACCACAAAACAGATCTGATGGTATTAAAACTTCTGGCACCAATTTTGTTTAATCTTTAGATGACTGGTGGGGGAACTTCACTCAGGTCTCCATTCAGACTTGAGTGAAGTCTGAATGTTTCTTTTATTCTAAGATATAACAACCTCCCCCCCCACACACACACACGGGAAGCAGAAGGACTTTACGCTCAGTCACCTCTCAGACGTCGCCTCTCCACACACGTCCTTCTCTGACCGCTGCAGCTCCAGCTCTGACCCTGGCTCCTCCGGATGGGTGGAGGTGGAGGAGCGTGACAGCAGGGTGGAGACGGTGTCCTGTGACATGAGAGCAAACGCCATCGTCACACTAAAACTCTTCTGCCTCATGTCAGTGACGAGAAGATGATCAGAATATTAGCACAATGAAGATGCAATTCCACCAGAAGGACGTCTTAAAATTACGAGGAAAACTAAGAAAAAGAAGAAGCTCCATAACAGACGCGGTCATTTGATTGACTGGTTTGGGTCAGAATGCACAGATAAAACCCATTAAGATAAGAAATAATAAACCTCTGTGCTCGTTATTTATAATGTACTTTATAAAATTAAACAACATGGAGCATCTTTTCACATTGATGCAACCTGGCAGCATATAAATTCAAACAGCTTTGATCTGACTGATAAAACAGTATTTAAGCAAACAACTGTTATCTGGAAGGTTGTACTGATGTGGCTCTAGAGTCTGGAGGGCCACATAAAGAGTAATGATGGGCTGGATTTGGCCCCCGGGCCTCGAGTTTGACACACGCGTCAGAAGATGAAGTATTACTTTAACTGTAAAACTGACACCAAAGTATAACTTCACAGGATGCTCAGCTTTATTTCATTTTTCGGGTCGGGGTTCTACTTCATGTCCCAACATTATGACTGGATTCTTTGAACATCACTGATGTGTCACAACTTCATTCACGGATCAGTACCACTGTATTCTTGTATTATTAGGACTTCGATATAATTAAAAATTTGAAAAGCCAGACAAACGAGCAGACTGGTGGACTGAACTCGCTCACGGCGCCTCCTGCAGGTGGCGAGTCGTATTACACAGAAGAGTTTGTTGCCATCGGTATAAAAGTACTGAAGTCACTCAGTCGTTTTCACATCCAGCCACATTACAACCAAAACCTTGAGTGCATTTCTTTGGGGACTGGAAGTGATCGACAAAGTAGTGTGTGATCATGAAGTGGATGAAAAGGTCACAGTTTTCATTTTTATTTTAAAAAACTTAAAATTGGAGAAGCGAGGTGAGTGTATTCAGTAGCTCCAACTACTACACGTTTTGCCAGCCTTTGCATATCTACAGACTAAATTTAGGTGCAGACTTTGACTGGACCATTCCCACATGACCATATTGGAATCATTCGGATGTTTTACAGTATTTTTGTATTTGGCTCCATTCATCTCCCACCACCACCATGTTGCTGCTGCTGCTCTCCACAGTGGAAACACTGTGCAGTGTTTTTAAACCTCCATGTAAACCAAATGTTGAACTCAAGCTTCATATGATCAGAACTAATGTTTGGATTTAAGATTTTATCGCAATACTTCTTGTGATGGCAATAAAAATGATAAACTATAGTTTTTTTTTTTGGTTTAACTTTATAACTGTAAAAACGGTAATTATAGCTCCACAAATATTGTTCTTGAAAAACCCCAATTTAAAACAGAACTCAGCTTACAGAAATATATGATTTATATCACTAAACTCCATTTAATCATGTTTTAAATGATTAAATGCAGTTTAATCATTTAAAATATGATTAAACTGTTAATTGAAATTTATGAATTGATAAATCAATTAACATGTTTTTCACCATAAAAATGATAAATGCCAAATACTAATCAGAACAAATTCAGAGGTTGTAACAAACTAAGGGGGACTTCCTGTTCATTTCTTTAAATGATAACCTTCCTTTCTTCCATACATGCTAAAATTAAACTACACCTGCCCAGATCATATTTCTAGGTCTTAAATCATGAAAATCCTGCGTAACGTTTGTGGCGCTTCTCAATTACGCACAACTCAGCTTTGGCTGATGCGTTGAAATTTGTGGCCTCGACATGGAAAACTTAACGGTGTGTGAATAGTTTTGCGAGTCGCTGTTGATCCGCGTGGCTGAGACCGTTTACCGTGGCTCTGGACCGCGCCTCGTCCTCCTGGTTGTCATGGCTCCGGCGGCTGACGGTCCTCTGCGAGTCGGTCAGCATCTGGACCCGCAGACAGTGGTAAACCATCTCGGCGCTTCCCTCGCAGTCCGCCAGGCTCAGCTTGGCCGTGCCCTGAGGGGGGAACGACGGAGGGACACTGTTCAGGAGGGGAGTCTGAGGAGGCGCGCGGCTTCAGCAGCGACAGCTTCCTGTCGGACCCACCAGGAGCTCCTCCTGAGCCTGGGGGCCCAGCGAGCAGACCGACAGCTGCAGGGCGCACACCGCCAGCGCGTTGGCGGGGACGGGGATGCGGAAGCCTTCGTTGAAAGTCATCTGGCTCTGCGGCTCCAACGCGGTGCAACAGTAGAACGCACAGGCCCTGCTGGCGTCCAGGGGAATCAAGTGGACCTTCACATACCTTCAGGCAAACACAGCACAAGGAAGACCGGGTGATGCTTCTGGCATCTGGAGCGAACAGATCTAAACAGGGTTCATGCTGAACATGTGAAGAAGAAGAAAGCATTCACAGTAGTTTGACGTTTCATTTTGGGCTAAGGTTGACAGATTGGATTGTTTTTCTCATCTCCATGGTGTTTCTGAAGAAAATTTGAAGATCTTCTTTTCTTGATTTATGTTGGCAAGAAACATTTGGTGTGCTTTACCGCCACCTACTGGTATGGAGTCTGGCTCAAAACATCTTTTATTTTTATACATCTAGTATCAAAGATCATTTTTAAGTAACATTAAGTAAATGTTTCGTTTTGCGTGTAACAAAAGTCCCCCTGGGGAAAAAAATCTTCATTAAAAAAAAAAAAATTAAGACCCATGATTAATGTATTTAAGACTAAATTACTTTTTATTTTTCTTAATTATTCAAGGTCTTATTTTAGACATTCAAATTTAAACTTTAAGAACGAACGGACACTAATTAGTGGAGATCCACAGCTATGGTGGGAGAATCTGACAACAGAAAGCTATTAATGAAAAATTGTGTTTTCATATTCAATTTTTTGAGCTGAACTCTATTTAAAAGGGAGTAAATATGAATGTGCACAACACTTCTTATGCCAGTAAAGGAAACTGAACAAGTAATGATGCACTAGTATGTGTTGTAATATTTCTGTATGTGTTGCAGCTTAAAGTTACCAATTGTGAGAAGAAACAATGAAAATCCAAAAATATATGCTTGATATCTACATGAGGACCAACTGGCAGCTCAGAGCAGAAAAACCATCCAGTGTCTTAAAGTTATATTTTATCATTTCAATAAGAAAAACAGTTCTGTAGTCAGACTTGCGCTCCCTTCTATTCTGCATTTACAAAAGAAAATTGTCACTTTAATTGCAACAGCTGAAAATACTCACACTTTATAGCTTTCTCTCACATTCGAACAGTTCAGACTCTTCAGCTGCAGCACATGCAGCCGCAGAGACCGAGAGGTGGATTCCCACCTGTAAAAACACAAACAGAAAACATGAGGTCATGCGGGAAACTGATCCCAGGCCGACTGCCGTCTACAAACTCTCTTGGACCTGAACAGACTTACAGCAGTCCTATCTGGATCTGGGTGGGCTCGCTTACAGGGGACGCCTCTTTGGCGTATGAAACCTCGTCGTACTCCTCTGGCCTGTGGAACCAAAAGACAAAGCATCTGCAGGTTTCAGCAAGACAACGTGAAGTATTTTCAAGACCCTTTTGATGCCTTCTTGAATGAAATCTAAGACATAAAACTCTGTTGATGTGCGAGATTCAGCTGCGTTACGATCCAACGCAGCAAAAACATGAACATTCCTGGGTTCTGTATGGTTTTGTGTTTCTGACCCCGGGTGTGTGTGGCTCTACAGCTTTCACCCTCATGATGCGGAGCTTAAAAGTTTGCTTTAGCACAGAAAGTAGCAGGTTTGCCAACAGAAGACAGTCAACGGTGAAAACAAACAAACTCGAGCCAATTGGAGCTCAAACTGATCTTTGGTCTAAAGGCAAAAAAAGCTAGCTAGCTAGCAGGCTAGTCAGGGTAGATTAGCATCCTTTTCTGTCTGATAGAAAAGTTCTGAGATAAAGAAAACAATACAACATGACCGGGATTAAACAGTTCTACCTCAACAAGATTTAAGACCTGTGATTCAAGGCCAACTTGCATCTTTCATGAATCAGACATTTTTGTAGGAATTAATTTTAGATCCTTGACTTTTTAAGGAAAACTGTTTTCTTTCCATGCTGAAACAAGTTACAGAAATCACTTCAGGACACGCAGAAGTTGAATCGATTTCTAACTAAAGTGATTCCCGTGAGGATTAGCTGTTGCTTTCAATTCAAAGGCAACAACAACGTATTGTTCCTGTTAATGTTCTGTTTAGCAGCTCTCTCACCTTTTACCCCACGCCTCGAACACGCCGCTGTCCGTGGCCAGCGCGTCCTCGGAAACCCCCGCCGAGACTCGCCTGGCTCTCCTGCTGCTCCGGTTGGCGCTGTTGCCCCGTAGCGTCACCCCTAGCAACAAAGGAGTAGAAAATTTGGATATGCTACGACTGAAGCGATTACAGATGTAATAGTCAGGTAATTTAGTAAATCGATTAATTGTTAACTTGAGTATACAGACTGGAAAAAAAAGAAACAATCTGTTGAAACAAAAACAGCACAAAGAGAGCAGCAACAAAGCCAGAACTGTACAGAATACATTTAGTATTTAAGATAGAAGAAAAAAAGGTTGGAAATATGTTCAACCCAGAACTTTAGTACTATCGTAGTTTAAGCTTCACTTCTGTAAAAACTAAAATGTAGCACTTTTTGCAATCCGATTTTTAATTGGTTGATAGAAGTGTCAGCAGGTTAGCACTACACTGTATAGATGCCAAGTCAAGCAGGATGAGCTGAGCTTCTCACAATGATCAATCATCCACTAATGGAAAATTCTCTTGTTGCAATTCAGGAAGTGAAATGTTTATTTTATCAATTAATTTTACGCGCATCTTTTAATACATTTCTAATTGTGTATAAAAAAGGCTTCAAATGTAAAAAAAAAAAAAAATATCTACAGAGTATTCAAAATGTATCCGATTAATCGTCAGAATAAATCGATAGAAAAATCAAAAACTAAAATAGTTAGTTGTAGCTTTAGAATATTCCAGATGAGTTTCTATAGTTTGTAGGAGGGGGAGGGCTGCGCTCCGCCTACCTGTGGAGGTGAAGGCCGTCTGAGCGCCGCTCTCTCTCTGGCTCTTGATGTCCAGCTGGTGCAGCGCAGCGAGGCTCGCCATGTCCTCGCCGCCCATCAGGACGCCGTGCGACACGCTTTGTGCCCGCAGCTCCTCCAGCAGGCCGCGCCCCGCCTGCTCCATGTACTCCTCTGTCATCTGGGTGAGGGGGCAGTCCGGCGGCGCCGAGTGGTACGGCGTGTCCATGGGCGAGCTGGGCGGAGACAGGGACGAGAGCGAGGAGCGGGAGGAGAGGGAGGCCAGGGACTGCGGGGTGTCGTGCGAGCGCTTGCTCTTGCTCTGAGCCAGGTGCTCGGGGCTTAAGACTGAGCCGTCTCTGGACGCGCTCTCCGGGGGCAGCAGGTAACGGACGTGGGGGTCGAGGGGCTCCGCAGTCCCCTCGTGGCGCTCGTACTGCGGCACGCCGTAGATGTCGCTGAAGCTGATGGAGCTGAGGGAGCCGCGGCTGGACGTCAAGGAGCCGCGGCTGGAGGCCAGAGAGCCACGGCTGCTGCTGGAGGAGACGGTGAGGGAGCTGGCAGACAGGCTGGGGACAGACCAGAGACGGCTCTGAAGACACTGGCCAGATGGGGTTTTATTCTCTATCCTCAGTTCACTGACTGTAAAAACGCAGCTTAGTAATCAAGTATGGATTTCCACTACAACATGAGTTAGAAAAGCTCTTTAAAAGGGGAAGAATGACGCGATTTCTGTCACAATGCTATTTTATAGCACAACTAACTATACTACTTTAGTTGCTATGAAAATGCTATACATATCAAATATGACTTAAAATGAATTTGACTTCATAATTGAAATCGGGCCTCTGTCTCTAAGAAACTCCTACTTTATCTGAAACTCTGCCTTCAGGAAGTCATCACAACATGGCTTGTTTATTAACTCTTTAACCTCTTCACTAGTGTTGAACTGAGCAGTAGCTCCTATAATGAGCTCAGCAGTTCCACCAGGTGTTTGCTAATTGCTGCTGGCTAGTCTGAAGGAGCAGAGTGGGGCAATCCCAGGGGAGAGGTGTAGGGATGCTGGAAACATTTGAGGAGCAGCTTTGCCCTCGAAGGCAGGACTAAGTCCACTCAGGTGTTTTCCAATGGTTGCCATGGAGATTTAAGGATTTCTCAAACATGCAAGAAAGAATCAAGGCAACACTCCAGGTATGTTTTTGATGAGAACAATATTTATAACACGATGTAAAGCTAAAAAAAGTGGATTTTACATGATACTGCCCCTTTAAGAAGGATCTCCTGTAAAGTGACCTGATCAGAGGTATTTTTGAGTGGAAGTTTGTTTTTGGGAGGATTCTTGGTGAAATATTGACTTCGAACACAAACAGAAGCACCAGCCATTAAACAAAATTGCTAAACGGCTGAGTAGCTCATGTGAGGCTGACTGCTTTTGCAGGAGAGCAGCAGCATGCGGCTCACCTCTTCAGCTGGGAATGAAGGTAGGTGGTGATGCGCGTGGCCTCCTGCAGCTGCCTGAGCAGGACGTTCCTCTTCTCCTGCTGCAGCAACCTGTCGGCAGGAGAAACCAAAGCGCAACGACAAGGTCAGCCGACTCGGTTGCGGTGCGTCGAACACCCAAGCAGAATCGGCCTCGAGGGATTTGTGTTCTTTCTCCTGCCATCTCACCTCTGATTGGCTCCCTGGCTCTGGATGGCGTGGGCTCTCTGCACCTCCTCCTCCAGCTTGGCGCGCTCCTCCTCCAGCTGCTGCTGCGTCTCGGCTGCAAGCGGCTGCTTGCTGACCAGGATGAGCTCCTGCAGGAGGGCCTCCTTCTCGCGCAGGAGCTGCAGGAAGTCCCTGTCGCGGTCCGCCTCGGCGCGGCCCGACCAGCTCTCGCTGTCGAGCTGCGCGAGTTGGTGCTGGATGCTCTGCACCCTGACAGGATAGCAAGACAGTCAGTTCTCTCATGTACTCTTCATACTTGGGACTCGTAGTCAGGAGTGGCCAAGTACAGCTACTTTTTTCAGTCATGTTGGAAGGAAAATGAGTTACAAAGTTCACATGCTGAAGTCCAGAAGGAGACCAAATGAAACATTTATGTAAATACTAGGTATGTTATCGACAAGCTAACAATTTCAGCTTTGTGCGGTTATTCCATAAACTTAAATCAGCTATGATGAAAATTGTCATGTTACCACAAACTTCAGTGTCTCTGGTTATCTGAGACATAGACAACTGTGAAAATTGACAGGCCAGTGTAACACTAAAACGTGATATTCACAGAAGTTTCCCATCCAATCTGAAAGAGCTTGAGTCATTTTGCACAAAAGAAAAAAAAAGCTGGCAAAATGTGCAAAATTAATTAAACCTGCAGTTTAATTTAGCTATTCACTCAGGGAAGCTCAATACAAATCCTAGTCTTTGTTTGAAAAACTTCTACAATCTGTGCTGGTGCAGAAAAATAAACAGGTAGACATTTTAAGTTTTTCATACTGCAAAATATAATATACAGTATATACAGATGAGAAACTGTTTAAATATAAATATGGACTGTGTATAAACTATGAATTTAAATCCCTGTATGTCTTGTGCAGTTTTGTAAGATTAATATATTGTCTGAACGACTGTTTTAATACTATAACCGAGCAGCTTTTGCATGTTTATTAAGAATTTCTGTTTATATTTTCCTTTTACTTAGTTTGGTTATACAAATAAAGTTGCCTTCTTTATAGTCATAACTAAAAAGTTATTTGTGCTAACCCTTAGGCAGTAATCAAACGTATAACAATAATGCTAAAGAACTACACCGGTATTTAGCAGAATCTAAAAGTTGGGGAAAGCACTAAGCATAATATTAGCCCAGTAATTAGTGAAATATTTCAACAGTGGGCACACTTCTGCTGATTCTCTACTATTCATGCTCTTATATTGAAATTGACTGTTGGCAAAGCAGTTCTGTTTCCTCTCATGTTCCCAGTTTTCTTTCCTCCAACAACGATTTCAAACAAGAAAGTATGAATCAGACAGAACAAGATTTAAATGCCGTATCTAAGGGAATTTTAAAAACAAACAAGTTATAATGTCAACATTAAAAATTGATGCATCTTTCAAGGTCAGATATAATTTGAACTGAAGTTAGTACTTTAGCTTTGGCTAAATACCATATTGGTAAAGTGCTATAAGATTAGGGAAACTACCTTTTTAGTTAGTTGAGCCCACCACTAATTTTCGATTTGTTGAATTTTAAAAATAGTAGGAAAAATATGTTAGCAGGTTTTTGTAAAAGTAACTCTTCCTTTTTCTAAACAAATCCAGACATGGAAAATGGTAAAAACACACTGTAGCAACAGAAATCTCTTAACTGATCAACTTCTAATATTTCTATACAACAACAGTTGTTTCTAAAAAACACTTGTAACCATCTACACAGAGCAAAATTAACTCTGCTGGCAGAACTCAACATGTGTTTACTTTGTACAAATATTTATGGCAACAGGAAGCCAACAGCGCTCGGCCTCCACGCTGCGACCTGCTGCCTCAGCCCGTCCTCCTGCAGGTTCACTCAGACCTGAAACAATCTCAGGAATCGCTCTGTCAGCTGATAAAATTATCGGTTTATATGTGCTGGTTTTCAGAAGAAGTGACTCAGCATGAAAGTTTCCCTTCTTTGCTGCTCTGACTGATGTCATGGCTTGGCGCTGCTGTTGGTGGGTCCCCACAGAAACATGAGTCTCATAAAAACGATTACAATTGAGTCGGTGCTATGACATGGTTTTCTTTTTGTGTCCCCAACTAGACGACACACAAGCCCTTTTTTTGACACCACAGTGCCAAGCGTGGCCTAATGGCGTCATTTAAAATCACAGCTTGTATTTTGGGCCACCTTGTGGAGGACCAGGCTGTGTGCTGCGGCTGGGCGGTGGGCAGTCCTATTCTGGCTGAGCACACAAAGGCAGCACACAGTCAGCAGCAGCACGGCCAGCGAAGAATGTGACCACCCAGCTCTTTCTGCTGGCCAGACATCCCTCAGTGGCCAATGGACCCAAATACTTTTCATAACTTGTCCTCCCACCTTTCCAGGGGGCAGTATTCAGAGGTGGTGGGGAGGAGGGGGGTGTTGATGCATGCTTCTGCCTCTCAGTGCTACCACGGACAAAACAAACAGCTGGGTAGACTTACTTCTTCTTGGCTTCTTCGTACTGCCAGTTGAGTTTGACTTTGTCCACCAAATGTGAAGAATCTTGGGAACCATACTTCAGAAAGAAAGGAAAATGCAAAACGTTAACATGGCCTGATAACTTAGATGAGCACTGAAACGTTTCATCGATTATTGAAATAATTGTCAATTAATTTAGTAATTGATTAATCATTAACTGGAGCATACAGTCAAAAAAGGCCATTTGCTGAAAGAACTTTTGGCTTAATTACTACCCAGAGCAGTAATTAAGCCAAAACTGTATGTTTAAGATAAAAATAAATATCTGAATATGTTCTAGCCAAAACTCTGGTAGTTTTTAGCTTCATCTGGTTCAAATTCTATACAAACCAAAATCTCCTATTAAGCATCTTTTGCTATCCAATTATTAATAGATTAATTGAAAAAAATGTCAAACTATAAATGATCAACGTACAATAAAGAAATGTGCTGTTATTCCATTTTAGACAATTACAAAGGTTTAAACTGTTTCTTAAAACAGGACTTAAATTACTTGTTTACTTGCATCTTTTAACATCTTTACAATTCTGTATAAATTAACTTAAATGGTTGAATTAAAAAATCTGGAGAATTTGTCCACTTTATTTTAGCTGATTAACCGTTCAATTAATCAATAGATCAATCAATTACAAAAATAATCAATAGTTGCAGTTCCGATAAAACAACCCAAACCTGCAAAGTTATTCGCTGGAGACATTATGAGATTAATACATGGAGCCAACCTCTGTACAAATCAGATATTAAGGCAGTTACATGACCCCTGACCTCTCCCATGATGTCCGTCTGGCAGCCGGTTTCACAGTACTGCTGCGGATTGTAGGGGTTGCCGGTGGTGGTGGCGGCGCTGATCGCCACCTCGCCAGCTGCGTCGCTGATGGACAGGCTGCTCTGGAAGTTGGCAGTCAGCTTAGCCAGGCTCTGAAAAACAGAAAATAAATATTTAGATAAATCTTCACATTCAAAAGAAAGACATTCAAACAACTTCAGCCTGAAAGCAGACTGAAAGACCCTTAAACGGGTGTCCTAAGTCGGTCCTGGAGGGCCGGCACCCTGCACTTTTAGTTCTCTCCCTGGTGGTAGTAACAACCTTTTCAGCTTGTCAATGTTCCTCTTAGGCCTCTAATGAGCCATCATTTGACCCAGGTGTGTTAAACCAGGGAGAGAACTAAAACATCCAGGATGCCAGCCCTCCAGGACCAACTTTGGACACCCCTGCCCTTAAACTACTTCCAGAAGTTGTTTGTTTGACCTTCATTAGACGTGTAAAAGTAGAAAAGTTTTAATCTTTAAAAGAAACATGAAGGTCAGACTGGTAACTAAAGACAGGAGCTTCTGGAATATTGTTCTCTGGACAGAAAACATGTTTGGCATAAACCAAATACTGACATCACTACATTTTCCTATGCTGTTTTTTTAAATATACAATTTACTTATTTAAAAAAAAAAAGATTCAGTTTTTTGTTTGTTTTTATCTCCAATTAACATCAGTTCTTTTATCAGAGCCAACAAAGTCTGATGGTTTTGTCACTCAGTGGAAGAAGAACAGTAGACAGAAACAGACACTAGAGGTCAGCATCAAATATGCAAACTGCTGCTGTGCCTGTTGTGGGTGGAGTGAGGAGGAGGCCGTCACCTGGATGAGGTCCTGCCTCTCCTTCTCGCCTGTGCTGATGGACTTCTTGATGCTGCGCAGCTCGCTGAAGATGGCCTGAGCCTCGTCCAGCTTGTAGTTCGTCTGACTGGAGGACATCTTCCTATCAATCCTGAAGGAAAACATCAAACATGCTCACTTAGCAGACGCCTAGCTCTTAAGCTTTCATTTGATTCACTTCCAGTATCTTTGAAGCTAGTGGAAGTGAATCACTATTTAAGCTACATTTGCTGTTTTGTGACAAAATACAATTGCGTATCTTTTTCCTACCTGATAAAAAAAATTTCAAACTGATTTTAACTGTTATATTTTTGTAAGTCATTTTGTTAAACTTGACAAAGAAAAGCAAAAACAAAAGGAATCTGTAAGGGAGAAAGAATTTCTGTGGGAGGTTTTGTTCATCAATAACGCAACGGTTTATTTTTAGGTTTTGGGCCGTTTCAGTCATGAGACACCGGAGGTGAGATTCTGTTTTCAGACGTTCTTCTAGACTTTCCCAGGTTTAGTAAGCAATATATGATTTTTAGAGCCAGCTCACTCACAATGCGCCAACAGGAAGTGGATAAGTCCAATCACACTGCAAGGCTCCTCACGTGTGCTTTTTCACATTAGACTTGTTGTATTTAGAAAGTTTTCTTAAGCAAGCGGCTGACAATGTAGAAATCAAGTTAACTTCAAGATAAATCTGAAAAGTGTGGCATGCATTTTTCAGATTAAGCAGGCATTCCCCAAAACCTCTGAACATCATTAACTAAATACTCAAAAAAAATGCCATTAGGTGAAATAAAGACAAAGTAGTACTTATTCTAAATCTGGGTGCGTAATATATAAATTTTCCATTTAAGATAAAAACCTCAGGAACATATTCTACCCACAACTCTTAAAGTGGTATAGTTTTATGTTCACATTTACAAAGGAAATACTACGAAAAGGATTGCGTTATTTCTACTTTTAAATGATTTCCTAATGCATAAGAAAGGCTTATGTGGTTAAAATAAGACATCTGCAGAATGTGCCATTTTTTAAAAATAAATCCAATTAACTAAATTAACTGAGCAGGGTTTCCCCCAGTGTATTATAAGCCTAGGGGCCCACCATACTTTACTAGCCCCCACCGCCAGACTAAGCGTTGCTTGTTTACGTTTCTAGGAAAATTTAATTTAAAAAAATCATTTTTGTTTTTTTTAAGCCAGGCTGGAAGCATCCCTTTATCTCTTAGCATTTCACCAGCAGAGCAGATTTATTTGTAAAGGATAGGTTGATAAAAGATAGGTTTATAGTTTATGCATTTAAACTCGACAGTGCGCGGACCAATCACACAGCTGACGCCTCTGCGCTTTGCCTCGTGCTGCCGCTGCTTTGCCTCAGCGGATCGCACGCTGACGCCTCCTTTCACTCAAACTGGACACAGGCTGACCTATATGGATATTTACATCAACCTACTGTGAAGAATTATGATCCTTTGGAGAACTTTAGGTAAGACTTTAAATCCTGCCGCGTTAGCTCTGGTTGGTAGCTCCATGTGAACCGCAGGAATAACTTGTCATGAGAAACCCGTCCCATATACTCGACCAACCAGAATAGTCTGTGTGACGCTTATTAAAAACTCAGACACGAAATGAAAGAGCTACTAAAGCCACATTAGCGGTACTGAATTAAATCTCCCATTTGTTGCGCATCTCTGGGTAGTGCAGCAGTTTACAGGACCGGTCCAAGGCTGTGTGAGGCCTGGACCAGACTTTGACTTAGGGGCCCTATTTGTTGCTAAAATCATCAGCACCTCTAACAGCTTCTGTGTTAGATTTAGTGAAATGTGGGAGAAGGGAGTAGTTTAATTGGCCAGCCTAAAAAGCAATAAGTTATAATCACAGTTTAGTAAATTGGATTTGTAAATTCAAAGATTAAACTCCCGGCATCAGATTGTTGCTATGGTAACAAAACAAACTATGAATATTGTTTTTTGAAGTTTTACAAAGTAAACTTGCCAGCTCCTTAAAATCTTGCATTTAAATTTTAAACAATTTAAAATAATTTAATTTATGTATGCCTAAACAATTGAATAAAATTTAACAGCATTAATAAGCTCAATAAAATAGTGTCATATTTATGCTTTTGTGGTCTGTTTTAAAATATTAGCATTTATGGGGCTGTTGAAGCCCTTGGGGGGCTTGATGGAGCTGCTCACTTAATTTGGATTAAACAGAAGTGCAAATTTGTTGTTTTTAGACTAGATGTGTGCTTAAATAGCATTTCACTGGAGATCTTTTCCCGTAACATATAATTGCACAGCAATACTTTTGCATTTCCTGTCAAGTGAAGATCTCAATACAAAAACACGGGCCGCCGGTGGACCGCCTTGACCACCGGGCTTAGCAAGTTTTCTGGGGGAAACCCTACTGAGTAATCGATAAATAAAATAAGTCAGTTGAGTAGGGGTGGGGTTGGGAGGGGGTGGCG
Source organism: Micropoecilia bifurca (assembly GCA_903067075.1). NCBI lineage: Eukaryota > Metazoa > Chordata > Actinopteri > Cyprinodontiformes > Poeciliidae > Micropoecilia > Micropoecilia bifurca. The sequence goes on from CAEGAF010159013.1 coordinate 14,697, forward strand.
TGGTTAGCTCTTCTGCTAACTTCACTCTTCTTCAGCAGCAGGTTCTGTCCATCCTGACCCAGAAACAGGCTCTGCTTTGTCTCTCCTGTGAGGTTCAAACTTATGTCCCCAGAACAAAAAATAAACACAATTAAAAAACTACCGCTCGGTGCCAACCACCCTATAGGCATGCATTTCCTTCAGTCTGCCGAGGTGCGACGAAAATCCTCCAGGATGTCGGCTGGACAAGCCATGAAACTGTTTGTGAAACTCGCGAAGATAAGGAGGTGCAAAGATGAAAAATAGCCTAAACCCCAACTCCTGACTTCTTTAAGGGTCGTAGTAACGATCATCATCAAGTGGGTTTAGTTTGGGGGTGTGGGTGTACACCAGAAACTGTTTATCAGCTTATCTGATGTGGTGAACAATTTTCTCTATTGCTGATCACAACTAAAATTAACCAGAAAAAACAAAAACACAACAACAGCCTGAAGGGTCACTCCTGTTCTGAACCCGAGCAATCCGCACAGAACAATGGGACACGCACAGACCAGCAAACAAAGTCACAGACACGCCTACGAGCACGTATACACATCGCAGCACTCTGTGTTTCTTTTTTGCAAGCTGTGTATTCTTCCCAGCTATTCTGGGAATCACTTGAGTTGCATATTATCTAAGAGATAAGGAACGTCTTTGCCAGGACTCAGGAAGTACAGAGGAATTTGCAGCCAGATATCTCTGTGTTTTCGAAAGCCGCTTTAGAGCCCCCCTCCACCCCCATCCCCTCCATGGAACAACTTCCTCTCTCCAGGCTGAGCCTTGGCTCCCTGCACTCCACTGGTGCATCCTCTTCCTGAGGTGGAGTCCCCTTTTCCATCAAAAAGAAAAAAGAAAAAAAACTCCCTCCATTTGGCTTTTCTCAAAAGCTCTCTTTTCCTCCTCTCGCTCAGCGAGGTGGAGCTTCTATTTCTAACATGAAATTTGGAATAGCTCAGAAATCTTCCCAGTACAGAGAGATGGTTTGTGTGTGTGAGAGAGAGAGTCTGAAAGCAAAACATTAAAAGAAAAAAAAAAAAACCAAAAGCATCAAATTCATAAATCTTCTAAAAGAACCTTCCTCCTTTCAGTCGTTGGAACTACTTTAAAGGGTGTTTTGTATGTTAAATGGCCACTTTAAACCTTAAAAAATCTGCAACCATTTGGAGAAGAAGAGGAAGAGGAGACAGAAACACGGATGAAGCTGAACTTTGTGGACGAGACCAAACAGAGGGAATAAAAGAGGGAAGAGGCCACTGGGTGGGGAGCAGCCGGGCCAAGTGTAGGAAGGAGAAGGTTGGCTGTGGGAGGAAGGGTGGACCGGGAACGAACACACAGAAACACAAAGCAGCAGAGAAACACTCACTCCTGCAGGGTCTCCACTCCCATTTCCTTATACTGCAGCTCCTGCTTCACCTGGGCCAGCTCCTGCTTCAGTCTGGAAAGCTGCGGACACAAGCAAGCGCCGGGTTACCATGGTGAACAATGGACTCCTCTCACCGCCACCGACAAAAACTGCCGAATCATGACTACTGGCACGGAGGAATGCTCGGCTGTTTGTACAGAAGTGCATACACACACACACCCAGACCTTCTCTCTTGAAGAAGTTTTGGACTGATGCGTGAAAACCTTGATCTCGACCAGCGGTGGCCGACAAACGTGCCACGGCTTTAACAATCTTGAAATTAAAATCAGAACGGATTAATAAAGTTACTTAGTGCCGCTCAGCATTGCAAGAGAAAGTCAAAATAAAAACTGGAATAGAACATACTTAGAAGTGATTTTCCAATCAAGTTCTCACTAAAACCAGAAAGTGAGAGAACATCTATCCAGTTTTACAGTCATTGCTCAGAGAACAGACATTAAAACATATATGTTGTAGTTTATAAATCACTGAATGGCTCATCAACCTTCCAGACCTCTCAGGTCTTCTGGTTCTGCTCTGCATCTCCAGAACCAAACATGGAGAAGCATCATTCAGCTTCTATGCACCACTTATCTGGAACAAACTTCCAGAAAACTGAAAAACTGCCAAAACACTGACATACTAAAAGTCAAGGCTAAAAATCCACATGTTAAAAGTCGAGTTTGATTCATAATAACTGGAACTTTGATCAACATATTTGACGCAACTCTGAAAACATCACAACGGTGGAATCGGACATGACTTTTTGACCGTATTATCTTAGCAAAGGATGAAATTACAAATTTTCCATCATCGTGTTTCTAAGAGTCATGAGACCGCAGAGAAAGTGTGATTGGGGGAATCTCCAGCTCTGTGGAGCGCAGCGGTATCACTAAATCACTAAAAGTTAATTTCAGTCCAAAATGCGTAACGTAGTCCAACGGCATCAATACTGCCACAGGTAGGTAAAACTACAATGCAAAAATATGGTTAAAGTAATGCTCTGCCACATTAACAAGCAGCTATAGAGATGCATCAATCAGATGATGGTAAGTTTATACTTTCCTTGTCTCCAACTGGTCGATTTCAAGTTTTGAACAAAATTATTTCCCCAAAGAAGAAACATGTTTCAGGTTGTTTATGAATCAAATAGAAGATCTAGATTTGCGTCACTCAGGCTGGCAGCACATTGGAGATTGTTTACTCTGACATATTGAAATGTTCTTTTTCTGGACAGCTGTCATCTGTTCTGGATGCTGAGCAGCCAGGTAGTTTTTTGTCAATACTTTTTACACTTTCCTCAACTGATCAACATCGCAAAAGCAGAAACCATAGATAATCAACATCTTCAGTCAGAGGTTTCTTCAGATTTACTGTAATACAGACTGCTACAGGAGATCCTTCTTGCTCACAGCCATAACCATCTACAAAAACTCTGAAGAAAATTCAATGAATAAGAATTACAGCGGCATTTGCTTTCCTTTTGGGATCAATAAAGTATGCTTTAATTGAACCAAATGTAAATTTATACAACAAAGTACCAAACCCATTTCTGACCAACTGTGTAGTTTGTTACTGGCACTTATTGCCCCAGATAAGAGGGAGTTATTTGTTTTGAGGCATTTTGTATTATTTATCGACTACAGATCATAGCAGATCAAGGAAAATTGGGCCAATTCTGATCTTTGACTGATTGATTTATCAGAGATTCATCTCTGATAAAATGTAACCAACTAAAAACCTAAATTAGCAAAAACCTGAACGCCTGACCCCACCCTGCTGAAGAATGGCTTTGGAATAATAATCAGTTCTTATGGAGCTTTAAAATCTGGGATTTCTTCGTCATCTCGACGTGTTTTAACATGGCTCTAGTTTGCTTCAGCAGATGGATTTACACAGCGACACTTCCTCCCCCCCACTCATTTTTTGCGGCACAACTCTTTGCTTTAAAATGACCCCGATCCAGGAAATGCCCTGACCCGTGCTATTGATCACAGGGTTAACGTCCAACCTTGCCCTGCGAGTCCTGGGTCTCTCTTGACCCTTTGATGATGACCTCACTGTCATCCTCCTGAGGCCCCAGGCCAGAGCCATGGTATCCTGCAGGGGCCACACCCCAGAGACCCCCTCACCACATCCCATTGTTCTCCATCAATGGCAACTCACCCGCTCTCGTTTGCAGGCTATTTCCACTTTGATTTGATCAGGGTCGTATTTCGCACTTGAAGACGAGCCGGAAAAAGCTGCAGATGCATAAAGGAGAGAGAAGCGAGTTAGTGGTTATGGGTTTGAGGCTGAGCTGTGATAGTGAGGTCTTCTCACATTTCCTGGGAGTCTAGCCCCCCTGAAAGCGTTGAGAGAGGGGGTCATTGGGTGAAGGTGCTAAAACAAGAGGGTGGAGTGAGGAAAGATGATTTGGAAGAATTTTTATAGATTTATATCTCCAGCAGTGTGAGGAGTTATGAGTGCAGCATGTCCAGGTCAGATGATGACAGCTCACAAAAGGGTGGACTATATAGATTTAGATTTTTATTGCAATATTTTATGTAACAATATAGTTACTTATTTTTTAGCCAACTGAATAACTGGCTTACAGGTGTGCGTGTATCGTATTGTTCATCACGATAAGAATGTTGATTTATCTTATTTTTCATCATCGATGTTTAAGAAAAAAAAAAAAAAAGACAATGAAATGTTACTTTTGCCATTTTCTCCAGCGTTTCACAAGAGCATCAGTAAATAGATTGAAAAGTATGATTACTGCTGCAATTTAGTGACAAATCACTTTAACTGGCAAGAATCTCATTTCAAATGGGAATTTTTTTCAAGAATATTTGTGTCTGTGGCACTATGGATGCTGTACCATGCCATAAGAGCCACACAGTTACCCAAGATATAGTTTTTTATTATAGTCTTTACTCTCGTCACAAAAAGTGCCACAAAAAGATAAAATTCTAAATCCTTCTCGCCCAGGCCTACCGTGACTGCATGGCACAACATTCGAGGCGCCAAACAAATATAATTCATGGAAAAACATTACCATTTGATACGGGCTACTGTTCAGGACCCAATCTTACTGAAAGCAGTGTGATTTATGTCATTGAACTGCACACAGCAACTGCATTTTCACATTTGATATTTATTGATGCAGTGGAGAAAGTAGCAAAAGTAACATTTCAGTTAATATTGTAAATTTAGTTTTTTTATTTACTGAAATTAACAACTGAAATTTATCATGATGACAATGAATCAAAAATGATAACCGCCACAACAAATGCCCGATTATGAGCTCAGGTCATCGTTTATTTTCGTGGGATCCTCATATATTCTTCTCTCCTCTCCATCCAGTCTTGAAGTGGGTGATCCTTACTGCTGGTGGTGGAGTAGTTGTCCCCAGAAAGCTCATCCAATCGCAGCATCTCCCGCTGAGCCAGCTCCAGTCGCTGCTGCTTGATCAGGTAAATCTCCTTCTTGGCGTTGAGGGCCTCCTGGGCCACCACAAGGTACTCCTTCAACATGCGCTCCTGCTCCTGCCGCCATAGTGTCCGCGGGTTCTCGATCTGGGTGGTTTCTGGCAAAAAGAAAGTAGTGAGATTCATCAGCGATAATTGATAGTTTTAAAATTAAGAAATACTTCAAAATAATTTTTTTCTTGTGGAATTTGATCATTCAAATTGTGTACTAAAATAGCACATAGCAAACCTAAATGGTGTTTCTTGGATGTTAATATTCACATGACTGATGATAGAAAGAGAAAAACATTAGCTCCATTTGCTAAAGTTCTGTTTTACCAGAAAAAGTTTGTGCAGATGGTTTGAGGATTCTCTGACAGCAGCAGAGTTTCCATTGACTGAAAAACGCACAGATTGGAATTATGAAATTAAATTCACTTAATGGAAACATGGCAATTTCAAAAATAAAATGGCAAAATGTTTTTGAGCTAGTGTGAGGCGTTTTCCTTTTGGTTGAATATAAATTAAGTCACAAAACTGCCATGAAAACACTTTTTCACATCACATGCGATTAACAACCGACGTTACTACTGGCAGAAATGACAAATAAGATGACAGGAAGTGGTAAGATGGTGGCCTGGCATGTTTTTTTTTTATGATTTATTGCATCAACAATCTTACTTAATGGAAACGCCTCAATTGAGAAATTGTGTTTTTTGACATTAGTTGAATATTGACAGTTTTTTATACATTTGTAATAGACACCCAGCTGGTGAATAAAGCATATTTCCAGCAGCATCTCTGAAACAGATCTTGTACCCTGGGCAGGGAAACTCCAGTGACTCTTTCAGCTCCTCTCACCATCCTCTGCACAACTACAATATGAAATAGAGACCAAAGAGATGTACTCACTGTTGATGTGGTCAATGTAGTAAACTCCCACTTGTTGGTCGTAAACCTCCTCCCACCCCAGAGGCAGCTCATCTCCAACACAGTCAGCAAACGTTAGCGGTTTCGTGATCCTGGAATAAAAATAGTTACAAAAATAGAGAACATTTAGCTATGATATTAAATATCTTACACTTTGTTTTACATGGGGTAAAAGTCGTTCTTTCATTTTATTTTGAGTGAATAGAGAAGCATTATTTGAGCCCTTAAAAACTAAGGATTCTGGTATAATGATGAACAAAGCAGCAGAGAAGTGTCAAAACATGCATTTTTCCACTCAATTATGTATTTTTTTTCCTGTTAGCATAAAGACCCCTGCAGGGTTTTCTGCGTAATTTATTATGCAAATAGAGTTTAGTCAGTTAATGAACGAGATAAAAAGTCAACATTCAACCACAGGTTGAACCTGTTATTTCATCAACAATTTTACCGGCTCCAATATAGGAAATGGTAGTAGAAAAGGATCCACATTTGGCCGATTTGGGACACGAAACATAAAGTATGCACATTGAAAAGGAATGGGCTGGTATAACAAAACTGCTGGTAGAAATAATTCATGAGATTCACACAAAAATAAAAATATTTCTGTCATGCGTCAATCTTTTTTTTTGTCCATTTTTTGCTTGTGGCATTTTAAGTTGTAGTAACCTTCTTTCAGCCAGCTAACCAACAGCATTGCTAAACCTCAGGATGCCTCATTACCAGATCTTTCCAATCATGGATGTTTGTTTTTGCACTACCTTAGATTGATTAATTCAAAGGAGAACTGAACACCTTGGCATGAAGAATAGAAACTCAAGGCACTGTCCTCCAAAATGGGTCTGAAGCTGAATTACTGACGTTCAGGAGGACGGTACTAAAATCAACCATCTCACCGGCTAGCACACATGAAGCTACTATGCATTTTTAGGACGAAAAAAAAGCACTGAAGCACATCAATGAACAAACTTCAAAATGAGCTAAATGTAGAAAAATATAAAATAAAAATGCAACAGCCTTGACCAGCACTAAACCTCAACCATTTCTGTATTCTAGATGTTTTCAGTGTGACAATTTATGTTTTAACCTAAAGTCTACCTAGTTAGCCATCAGCATCCCACATGATAAAGCTAGCTGTGAAATTTAAATGTTGCTAATGAGAGCTACCAGGCTAGCTTAAACAATGTTGCAGCTTCTAGTTAACTACACAGCTTATAGTTTGTTTAATTTAGCCAAAAAACATTTAGATAGAACAATATCCATCTGAACCACGTGGCAGAAAATGTAAGCAATATGCTGATTGACAAGCTAGCGACTACTACGAACAGCAGCTGAACATTCTCTGCATTTTAAGTATATAAAGATAAAAACACAATCAAACATTTTTAGCTCCTTGAATCAATTGTCATTGTGCTTTTCAAATAGTCAGAAGTGCAAATAAAACAGTTGTGTGTTTTTTTTTTTAGATTTTCTTGCCATTTGGGGTTATGGGGTCAGGATTGGGGTCAAACAGACAGTCAACATTTGATAATATTCTTCATATTCTGGATTTCCTATTTCAGAGATCAAATGAAAGGCACCACATAAGCAGATATATTCAGAGGCTCTCAAATTTAACAAAATCAAATCATGTTTAACAAATGATAGCTTTTGAGGTGAAATATTTAAGCTTTTCCTAATCATTAAAATGTATGAAAACCATGAACTTTTCAATAAAAACATTTTGAAGCCTGTTCACATTGCTTCAAAAGAAATGTATATTTTAATCACTAAACTACACACAACTACCAGCACACATGACAGTGAGCAGGTTGGATGATGGCATTAAAACCAGTAGCTGATCACCATCAATCACAGAGATCCTTGTACTCCGAGCGTGAGGCCTGGTAACCGGCAAGGTATGCATACAATGACAGGACTGCAAAGAGAGAGTAGCCGAGACATTCTGCTCTGCATTCCTCAGGAGACACACGCTTCAGCTTTCCTCTCCCAAAAACTTACTGCACTGAATCTCACTTCCGCTTTCTTTTCCCTGTCAACAAAATAGTTTTCAGATACAACGCCGTTGGCGCTCAGACACATGCTGCTGATTCAAATTAGAAGGCACAGCGTTAGTCAGCCGCTGTCTCTCTAAAAAAAAAAAAAAAAAAGACATTACGAAAGAGGGCGTACTCTCATAAAAATGTCTGATGTTCCAATAAACATATCAAGGAGCGGTGCTGAATCACACACACCGCGATGAATGAGTTGGGCTTGCCAAAAACAATCGGGGCTTCAAATTCAATGAACTGCCTTAGCATTTCACATATTTTTGGGGAATTCAACAGGTTAGGTTTGTTCTTGACATTCCAGAGATGTAATGCAGCAGTCCAGAATGTTACGACTGAGGTTTCCTCATCATGTTTTCATTCATTTCCTCAAATGCCAATGAAACACACTAAAGTTAAACATACAAACTTTCATAAATCGGTAGGTCAGGGTAAGAAAATTATACAATTGCGTAATGGCATAAAATGTATTCTACACTTGTAAAAGGCTTCAAACAGCTTTCATTTTTTTGTCACAACAACCACAAGCTTTAAGGTTTTACATGGGCATTTTAAGTCAAAGACCAACATATTTCAGAAAAGATTTTTTTTAAAAATTGTCCTCAAACGTGAGGAAGAAAAAGGACAAATATGGCTGTCTGCAATGTGACCTGTACTGAAAAAACATAAATCCAGTGCAACCAAATGCATTTAAAAGTAATTACTGCGTCGGGTCCACCTGTTTAATGGACTCAGTTTTGGCAAACAGCTGTTCTGAGAGACACCAACCAGCCAACAGCACTAAACAAGTCTAAAAAATTCTGAAAATACTTCACTGATGGGATATTTAGATGAGACACTTTTTTCCCCCAACTAAGGATGAACAGGGACCTGGACAGGCAGATCATACACAATAAAAGTGTTTTGACCAAGACTGTAAAACGTGTTTAAATCACAGTCTTGATAAACAGACAATCCAGTGTGCGAGTTATCCTTGACTGAACTCCTCTGGTGTCACATGCTTCTCAACATTTGGTCCGACTGAACGCTGCAGGCGGCTGCATTTGGACTGAACCAGATTCTTCTCTAGTAGCAGTGACGTTTACATCCAGGTCGACTTCGTTTCAGGTTGCACCGGCATGAGGAATTGAGTTTAGTGTAAAACGAGCTGCAGCTAATGCCTTATCGCTGCTGCAAATCACATGAGAAACCCTGGTGCTTTCAAACAGAGGATGTTTGTGACAGCTGGGAGTGCTCTGTATTGTTTAGTTGACTTTTTTTTTTAAAGTAATGCAATGGGCTGCAACGCCATGCACTTAGTTCTGCACATAAACGTCATCTGCACACGTTTAGGTTTAAAACGCATTAATTCATTCAGAACCGTAGGCCATTTATCGACAACTTTCAGTTAGTGTTTCTCAATTCCGGTCCTCAGGCCCCCCATCCTGCCCGTTTTAGGAGTTTCCCTTCTGCCACACACCTGGATTGAATCTGTGGGTGATTAACAGGCTTCTAAACACTTGATGGTCATGCAATCATCGGAATCAGCTGTTCTGGAATAGAGCCACATCTAAAACATGGAGAGCAGGGGTCATGAGGACTGGAATTGAGAAGGACTGAGTTAATGTAACAAAGATTTTTTGAGAAACTGAAAGACAATGGCTCTCCTACAGAAACATGGCAATCTTTAACCACGGTGGCTCTGGATGAGCTGCAGCTCAGGTGGAAGAATTTGTCTAAGTATTATTGGTGCATTCCACAAATTTGGCTTTATGAGAGATTGACAGAAAGAAAGTCATTGATACAACAAGGCCATGATAAGTCCAATGTGTCGTGACAGCTGCAGAATACTTAGACCAATCAAAAGAATCTTCATGGTTAATTAGATGGCTTATTTTGGGCAAGAAGATTAGAGTCATGGAAAACCATGAATTTTGATTCTGATCTCAGAATTCTGACCTTTGACCTCAGAATATTAGTCAAAATTCTGAGATTAAAGTCTCCTTTCAGTGGTCTCGATTCTCTTTTGTAAACCTGACCCGTTAATGTTCAGTCAGAACATAACAAATCTGGAGAAAATAATCAAATCTGAATCCATGTCTAGAAATCTCATCTATAAAGACGTTCATTACGTCTCCAAGACATTGCATTAAAAATATATACTTTTTTCCACAATAATTCACTTAGGTTTGAGCAACCCCTATTTGACTCATTAAACATTGATTAGATGATAACAAAAAGACATGCTTCATAAAACTCCATGACAGACAACCGGTGGCATGACGGCAGAGGGTTAAAAGGAGCCGCACAGGTGGAGTTTGGAGACAAAGCAAACAAGGCCACACTCCTTACCTGCTGGTGCTCTGAGTGTTTGTGAAAGGCAAACAAATGTCCAGACACTAACTGCTCTTTAAATACTTGGACAAGAACCAATCACACAGCGTGAGAAATACTTTAGCTTGGAGGTTTTACTCAAATACAGAGGTAAAAAAACCTCCAAAATAAAACAGCAGTTCCAAATGAAGGAGTTGTGCTATTCTTGGGAGTAAAAACAGAAAAATAAAGGAAGAGAGGAAAGTTCAGAAGACTCATGGGGATGTGGGAAGCTATGTGACGTCAGCAGGGGTTTAATCCCAAACTGCCCTCTGACCCAGCGACAGAGACAAAGACGGTGAAGGAAAAAAAAAAAAAAAAATACATGTCCTCCACTCACAGCTGAGTCTCTGAATGTTTGGTTTGTTACGCAGTCTTGTGACAGCGCCGTCTGTGTTCCAACTCATGCCTTGGGAGAGTCTAACCGCTGCCGGGCGGTCTCTTAAAGAGATGGGCGCACAGCAGGACAGAGCGGAGCGGGGCTGTGTGTGATGACACCCGTTTAAAGAGCAGGTGTCAGCCAATTCATATGAAAAGATTACAAAAATATTTTTAGAGATTAACCTCAGTCTGCGTCTGGGAGAGAAATCCTTGAGTCATTCTCCCATCAGGTTGGCACGGTGACCTGGACTAAACCTGGGAGTGCTGACATCGTGAAACGGCCCATACCAAATTAACGTGCCTTTGGCTTTTAGGGTTATAAGGCTTTTCATAATAACTACATTTATACGTCGTCATTATAAAAGGCAGCTGCAGGATTAGTGCAACTAAACGAGTGTCAGAAGGGGAGCATTAAGGAAGGTTCTTGCCCTGCAAGTCATTAGATGACCGATGCTTAGAAATATCCCACATCTTCACAGCCCATATTTAAAGACTGCCTTTAAAGCAGTTTAAGACACAATGCAGCACAGCTTTAATGCTCTGAGTGGTTTCCAGAGGACCATCACCGACTTTAGTTCCCAAAATTTCTTTAGACTTTTTGAAGTTTATAATCTTTTTTTGGTTGAAATGTTGGGTATAAATGACAAGTCTGTAATTATTATTAGCCTCTGCATCTACAGCTAGAACTGGCTACTCTCCACTCTTTGCTCATCTTTTTGGGTTGTGGCTTTTTTTTTTGCTCTTAAATACATTTTGTTATGGACTTTGAGTCTCAAGGAGAGCAGAAAAGCTGAATTTGGTGTCTTCCAGAGCTGCATAGACATCTTTGTATTTTGTTTAATCTGTTCAGTTTTTGACCCATTACATCACGGTATTTGCTTTGAAACTGCTGAACAAGGTCATGGACTTCCAGTTTACCAATTTTGCAAATCTGCTATTTTATTCAATCATTTCAGATTTATTCATTGCCATCAGCAGTGTAGAGGACACTTTAAATTTGTAAAAAAAAAAAAAAAAAAAAAATTCCTTGACATGACACCATGGCCAATATATTTTTGGAAGCTGGAAGATGCACTGAAAAATAAATACAAGTTATCAGATTACCATCTTTGACCTGGTTAATCCATTTGATGATATTTGCCTGCAGCATACAATTTTCTGCTGAAAAGCAGCTCATCCATCCATCCATTTTCTTACACCCTTTATCCCTTAATGGGGTCGGGAGTTGCTGGTGCCTATCTCCAGCTGGCGTTC
>CAEGAF010159027.1:0-15323 GCA_903067075.1 Micropoecilia bifurca
GGAATCGGCGATTTTCCCTCAGGGGTGATCGGTATCGGGATCGGCAGGAAAAAACCTGATCGGCACATCCCTAATAAAAATGCTTCATCATTGTGGAGTGGCATGGAGGTGATTAGCATGTTGTTCTGCTGAGAGGTAATCGAAGTCCAGGAACTAGATTTCCAAATTAAATGCAAATTTCACTTTCATGAATAAAGCTCACATTCGGCCACCGACCAATAGCTCAGTTCTTTTTCTCCTTAACCCAGGTAAGACACTTGCAGTCCAAATATAGGATTCATTTGTGCTTAGTGGCTCTTGGAATACTGAAGACTATAGCCAACTGACCCAGACTGAAAAAAGACAATAGAGATCCAACTTAAAAAAAAGTTGAGTTAATTCAATCATATATAACAAATCAAGTCTGACAAACATACTTTATTTACATTTGTTTAACATGACAATTATTAAACATAATATATTTACTTTGATAAACTTGATTTGGTTACTTGGAACGAATTTACTCATTTTTTTAGTTGGATTACCCGTTTTCTTTTTTCAGTGCATTGTAGGTGTTTGGAGTCAACTAGCTGATTAGGGTGTGATACCAAGACTTATATTTAACTTTTTTCACAATGTCAAAATTTTAAGAGAGAATTTCAGGTGATCATTCCATGCAAACTATAATGAACAGAATTATGAGAAATAAAAACATGAAATTTATTACCATATGTAATCAGTATGGAATTCTTTCACAATATCTCAATTTTTTACTTTTTAATTTTTACCTCTAGGTCTAGCAGATATAAAATATGAAAGTTTTTATTTTATAATTTTGTGTTTAGTGATGATTTGAGTGTGACGGGAACGGACAACTGCACCTTTTCTGTGTGCCAGAAGGCCCTGGGCAAAGACGACTTCACTAAGATCCCGAATGGAGTGAATGGAGTGGAGGACAGGATGTCTGTCATCTGGGAGAGAGGAGTGGTAGGTCTGCATCAAACATCTGCTCTGTGAGACACTAAACAGCTCAGAGACATTTTACCTAACATATTACTTTGTGGGGTGCCGTTTTTAGGCTAATGTAAACGTTCAGGTTAGGTTTCGGGTTGGTGTCAGTTAGTCCAATCGAAATTGATAAATGATGAAAGAAAGCAAATACAAAGTCCCTGTGAAGATAGATAGATACTGTGTGTGTGTGTGTGTGTGTGTGTGTGTGTGTGTGTGTGTGTGTGTGTGTGTGTGTGTGTGTGTGTGTGTGTGTACTTGCATATGCTGCATATTGGGAACCACTTTCCCCATTTTCACCGACAAATTGAGGTCATTTGTGGAAGTGAGGACATTTTCTGGGTCCTCACTAGTTTTGCAGTTCTACTGTCTTCTGTTTGTTAAGTTTAAAGGTACAGTGTAAATTAGGTTTTGGGTAATGTTAGGGTTAGCAATAGACTAGTAATGACTAGGAAAAATGTCCATTAGGCATAAATGCAGTTCGGCAAATAAATGGAAGTCAATGCAAAGTCTTAATAGGGGTAGAAATGCAAACTTGTGCGTGGGTGTGTGTGTGTATTCTTTGCACACAGTAATGTTAAAAGCACATTTCTGGGGGGTTTTCTGCATTGCAATCAGAAAATGTAATAGTCACAAAGCAGCAGATTTGCTGCAGAGTTGCTGACGCTGCGTTCTCCTGCTGTTGCTGTGGGGAGTGTTTTCAGCCAGACTAGAAAGATTTACTACGAGCAACAGTGCTTACAAATCACAAATTATAGATGATATTTTGGCAAGAGAGAGCTGCCGCTTGCAAAGTAAAGTGCTGACCTATTGTGTGCTAATTCCATATATTGTCGTCATTTGCTGTGGGCCCCTCACGTTCTTCCCCCTGTCCTTCCACGCCTCTAGCACAGCGGCAAAATGGACGAGAATCGATTCGTGGCCGTCACGAGCAGCAACGCAGCAAAAATCTTCAACTTCTACCCGCAGAAAGGTCGCATCGCCAAAGATTCAGACGCCGACATGGTGGTGTGGGACCCCAACCTGACAAGGTGAGGAGCCCCACGCTAAGGAAACCTTCAAAACTCAAGCTTCTCATACGTTACAGTTGAAATATTCCAACACTTCTGTCAGCGGTGAAGAGCACACAGTGCTGCTGGAACACCAAGGAGATTTAAATGCGTGACTTCACCGTGTCAGAATAAATAAGATAACAGTTTGGGATTGTAACACTCAAAAACATGCACTTTATAGATAGGGGGCCACTAAAAAAAGAAACACTATCTTTTGTGTTGTGCCACCTTAACACATGCTAAGCTGATTACGCATGTGCATCATCCAGAAGTCTGGATGTCATCGTTTATCTTCAGCTACAAATGAATGCAAAACACAATTTACATCTGAATCCGGCTGAATATTGGAATGGTTCATTGCAACATTGCAGTGGTTTTCTTATCCATTTTTTTTCTTTTTTAGGAAATTATGTTTTCAACAGAAGCATTTTTAATACTGTTACATAAGCCAGATATGCAGTTTATCAGTGGGATGATGCCCTGGGGGGAACTGTGAGCATCTAAAAGTGGCAAATATTTCTCATGTGGGAGTTCCAAAAGTCATACAGCATAGAACGCAGTTTTCAGATTCTTTTCAGCAACCAGATTAGAATGTCACAATGCTGCATTTAAAAAAAAAAGAAAGAAAAACAAATGAAGTGATTCTATTATGTGATTCTATTATTGCACCCTGATTCCAGATTTAAAACGAACAGTAGCTGTTTTGTGGAGCAATTGCAAAATATCCAGACACAGAGGGCCAGAAGCATTCCAATGGCATATGTAGTGTCAGACTTATATAACGAGACGCTGCGCTTTGCTCCGTTTGTTGTTGGATCTTAATTGAGCCCTCTGGGGATATCTCTACACTGCAAAAACACAATCTCTTACCAAGTAGTTTTGGACTAGTTTCTAGTGGAGAAATCATAGTTGATTTGAAGTAAGACACAACTAACTTACAGCAAGAAATGAGAGCTCTTCTTAAGTCAATACTTCCTTAAAGGGGTAGCAGTATTATACACTTTCAGGGTATTTTACAGCACAACTGTAACCTTCAGTATTATAAAAAATGCACTGTATAATATAACTTAAAATAAATTTGACTTTGTATTGCCTTGATATTGGGCTTCTGTCTCTTTAAAACCTCCTGCTCCTTTTGAAACTTTGCCATCAGAAACATATCACAACATGGCTCCTCTACTAACCTATCAACAACTTTTTCTTAGTGTTGCACTGATAAGTAGCTCCTATAATGAGCTCAGCAGACCCACAGTTCCATCAGGTGTTTGCTAATTGCTGCTAACTAGTCTGAAGGAGCTGAGTGGGGGAGCAGATGGGAGGAGTGCTCTGTGACGTGAAAGCTCGTAAGCTTGGAAACTACAGTTCAGAGGAGGAGCTTCACCAAGGAGGAGGAGCTATATCCACCCTGTTTTGACCAGCTGAATGGTTGCCATGGGAGATAAAAGGATTTCTAAATACACATGAAATTATCAAAGCATCACTCCAGGTATGTTTTTGAAGAGGGAATAATATAACATTATGTAAAGCTCAAAACATTTCAAATAGTACTTCCCCTTTATGCCCTGCGACAGACTGGCGACCTGTCCAGGGCGAACCCCGCCTCTCGCCCGGAACGCCAGCTGGAGATAGGCACCAGAAACTCCCGACCCCATTAAGGGTCAAGGTGTAAGAAAATGGATGGATGGATGGATGGACTTCCCCTTTAATACTGATAAAAATGTACTAGTTAAAAGTAAAATAATCTGCCTGGAGAGTAAGACATTTTCTCTACATTATACAGGTTAAAATGTCTTATTCCACTGACAGATTATTTCTCTCAGAACTAGTACTTTTCCAGCAATAATAAGGAACCATTATTAAAACAAGCTCCTATATCTTGCTGAAAAGTTACTTGTAAGTTAGTACCCTTGAAATACCATAAAACTAATATTTGCACTAGAAACTAGCCCAAAATTGCTTGGTAAGATTTTTTTTTTTACAGTGTAATAACTTACTGTATGTAAACTGGAGCAAAAGGCATCACCCCTCTGATGTGCTGTAAATGAATACACTGGTTACATTTGGAAACTGGTGTGACCCTTAAAGGATCCCCGGTAGTCATACCAAAGAGCTAAACTGTTTGCCTTGTCTCGGTTCCACTCTCTCCTTCCAGTCGTAGCTTGTGTGGCGATGTCATAACACGTTCCAACCACGCGCTCGCCTCGTGTTCAACCGCCGTGGCCGTGAAGTCATCTGTGAAACGCCATAATTAATTGCCCCCGGCACAAGCGTCGCCTCAACAACATCCGGTGGGACTGGGCGCCGCAAACGGTTGCGTAACTGACGCTCGCTCGAGTCGCCTCATTTCTCATAATTGAGCTGCTTGAGTAATGAGGACACATCTTGTTTTTGTCAGCGCACACAACGGTGGCAATGATGCACGGCTCTGGGTATCAATGAGAACTTTGGGGGCGTGTGAAAGGCAGAGGGTTGGGTGGAGGGAAACGACATATTTAAAGAAGAGACTGAGTCCGACTCGTGTTACTCAACCATGCCAATCTGGTCTTTCAACTGGATGTGATTTATTTGCAGGGCAGCATCAGTCTGCGTACAGCGAAGTGCATTTATTACTGAGAGATATTCTCCAGCATCCGGAAGCCGAACTAATGGGCTTCAAAATACATTAAGCTACAACTCCAATCAAACTGCGTACGATCTTTACAACAACGCAAGACAAAACTAACTGGAGTTAATTAATATTTTTGCAAATTACTGTAACTGAATTTTAAAAAAAAAAGAAAAAAATTACTTCCTTGAGCAATACCGGATTATAGTGTCGATGCGTTAGTGTGGTCTGTGGTGAAGGCGTGTTTGGATTTCAAACTGAATCACACTTCTAGATAATCCTCTGGCTGTTAGGAGGCTGCAGGAAATGATGGATGTGTTGCTTGTGTTTTCCTCAGGCTGTGTTAAAAGCTTGGCAAGGTGCTGCCATCAGTGTGCTGCAACCGTAGGGCGGCTTTGCTTAGACTGTTACAGTGTTTGACACTTCCTGTCTGAAGAGCATCCAGGTCTAATCCAGAATGTAAATCTTCACCCAGAACATTTATATTGTAAGGCTGGTGGCTCAAATCCGCCAGGTTTTACTACTGCAGCTTATGGGGGGAAAAAAACAACAACCCACATTCAATTTAAATAATTTCCATAACACTTATTTTAAAAGGGAAGTTAGAAGATCTATTAAGTCATTGTCTAAGATTCTTTAAAAAGATACAATTTAGTCCAAAATGAATCATACCCCACACAGATTTCTGTATAATATAATCTTTTATTTTTTATCTACACATTTCTTCTAACTGGAAATAATATAAACCTTTCCAAGTAGCCCAGTCAGAGTCCACTTCTTGTTTCTGAAGGAGAATTATGGGAAATACAAAATTAGGGTGATGGCAACAACGCTGTCATCATCAACTCATTGTGATACCACAGCAAGCATGCCAAAAGATGAAATGGTTTGATTGAAATAATTCCATTAAAGATTTTTCCATTTATTGTTCAAATAGTGTGGCTTCTTAAGATCCATTAGTGCAAAATGCTAATTCTTGCAATTTTTTGAATGGTCTTAAGATTTTGATCAAGGGTGTATTACTGAGAAAGAAATGCAGTGGTTGTGGAAAATAAATCCACTTCTATTGTAAAGAAATTCACGAGTTTTGATTTTGCATAAATTATTATATTTCTTTTAACTTTTTTATGTAATAGATGCATTTTTAAATTTGTTTTGGTGATAAATGAAAAATACTCACTCCATATTTTTATGCAACTCATACCACACTCAATATCCAGATTCACATTTCAGCATTATGATGTGGAAATACTCCAGTAGGCTTTGAACTGATGGGACAGTTATGTAATAAGATACAAATACATGTTGAAATGCTTTTTACTGATAGAAAGAGGCTTTGGTTATGCTGTATGTAAGAGGGAAAAAAGTCATGAACGTTGAACCTTAGTGATTGCTGTCTGACTCAGTCAGTCTCACTGAATATCCTTCCACCGTCAGCTGTGGCCAATTACTGAAAAGTTCTGATGTTTGGGATTCTGCAGGAGGATATCAGCTAAGACCCACCACCAAGCTGTGGACTACAACATCTTTGAGGGCCTGGAGTGCCACGGCGTCCCCATAGTCACCATCTCTAGAGGGAAAGTGGTTTATGAGGACGGGC
The DNA here is from genome assembly GCA_903067075.1 of Micropoecilia bifurca. NCBI lineage: Eukaryota > Metazoa > Chordata > Actinopteri > Cyprinodontiformes > Poeciliidae > Micropoecilia > Micropoecilia bifurca. The sequence continues at coordinate 6,245 of CAEGAF010159027.1, forward strand.
AGCTCCACGTCTCACCGGGTCAGGGCAAGTTCCTTCACAGAGGACCGTTCTCCGAGTTCGTTTACAAAAGAATCAGGCAGAGAGACCAGGTGAGTCAATGTAAGCGTCGTATTCAAGGCAGCACAGCGTACGGTTAAATATATACCTCAACATCCAAATAATTCATCACAGTCACTTTCCTGCTGAAAGTTTGATTTAAAAGTCTTTGGGTAATCTGAAGCTTCTCTGCACCAGTTTATACCCACATAATCTTATTTAGCTGTCACTAGCCGCGTTTCCTTAAAAAAAATGGAAAAAACCCAGCTATTCAGTTAATGTCGAAAAAATAAAATTTTGCAATTGCAGAGTTTCCGTTAAATAAGAAACACATTTAAAAATCACACGTGAATAAGTTTGCAAGTGTGAAAATCATCCTCCAACTACTGATTGTCGTCATCCAGTCCAGTTGTTGATCACATGACTTGTGTGATGTGAAAAGTGCTGCCGTTGCATTTTGTGCCAGTGGCAACCAAACAGACGTCACTTCCTCCTAGCGCCAAAACATTTGATCAAAAAACTAGAGTTCTTCAAAATTGCCACATTTCTATTAAGCTAATTTATTTCTGAAATGTCAAACTGTGTTATTTTATGGTCAATAGAAACACAGCTACTACACAACAGAGACTTGACCTTTCTTTTGGCTTTGTGTGTCGCCTGCAGGTGGACAGACCTGCAGCTGTGATCAGAAAACCCTATGAAGGCAAAGCCATCTGTTTGAACTGACCGAGAACATGAAAGTCTTTCTGGATGTCCAGCTGTGTCCCTGCAGTATGACCAAGATGCTATCAAAGCAGTAAACAAGGGACGTTTCTTATGGATATGACAGTTTTAGACGTTTAAAGTGAATCTATTGCAGTAATAGTGGAGGATTAGCTTTTATGTCAACACTACTCAACACCTCGTTCAGCTTTCTGCTGGAAGATAAAACTGTGGTACATTTCTTCAGCTGTGTCAGGCTTTCAGGACGGATCTGCTCAACGGGCTGCTCAGTAGAACCCACTACATGGTTTCAGCCTTCATGTTTATGTTATGCAGTCATGCAAAATATTTCAAAGTGATCAGTTTTAGCAGGATTTCATGTTTATATAAAGCTTGTAAAACAAATAATTGTACCATTCATATCGTGGTAATTGTGCAATAAAACTGCATCTAGATGTGAACTTGCATCTGCTTCTTCTTTCATGCCCGTTTTCTTAATCTTTAATCCCCATTTCTCCCCAGTGCTTGTTGCCATTGGCAACGGGATTGATTTTTCTCACCCGAAAGCATCTATTCATTTGATGAAATATTCATGAAAAACACAGACATGTGCATGAAAGTGTTCAGATTTACTTGATTGACCCAGATGGGCTGTGCCTGCTGATCAAGCGGGATCTGAGCCGGCGCCATGCGCTACGTCTATGCCCATGTATGGAGATGCATTCTCTCATTTTGGTAGTAAAAAAGAAAAAATAAACATAAAAAAAAAGGTCTGCAGCCGTCACTGAGCATCATGCGCCCGCTTCCCATTGGGCTTGGCGTGCCGCCGTGGTTTTGTGCCACGGGGCCAGTAAGGACACAGCGTGAGCTTATCAGGTTGCTACACGGGTCAGTGGCGGCGTGTGACTCACAGAAGGTCTACTCATGCTTGAGCAAATGCTACTTCCTTCCTCTTGTTTCTGGCAGTACAATGCTTGATGAGGGAAGCAGTGGTTTATGGATTTTTACTGTACCGTAACGCATTTCTACGAGATATCAGCACCACGCTCCAGATGATGTAACCAGCTGTGCTCCTTTGGTCAGCATAAACACACGACCATGATTTGCTATTTTGATTCAAACAAACAAAAATATGTCAAAACATTTTCATTTTTCTTTAAGTTACATGAAGAGGTTCTATGAAACCAATCCTCTCTGGCGGATTGGCCATTGGAAGCCGTGGGACATTTCGTGGTGACCTGGCCGATCGCCTCACTGCAAAAATGCAATATCTACCAAGTATTTTTACTCCAATTTATATTGCAAATATCTTAATAGACTTAAAATTAAGATAAAACTATTAAGTAACTTTTCAGTTACAGATAAAATATCTGGTTTTCATAAAGGTCCACTATTATGCTTCCTTCATCATTCTAGGATAGTTTTGTGGGCTATGAAAAACATCTTCAATACATTTAATACAAAAAAATTATTCTCGGGTATTAAGATTTCACCCTATAACTTCAGCGTGTTTTTACCTCTTTTCGGAACGCGCCGTTTTAGGACTACGTCACGATTATGCAAATAAGCTGCTGCTGGCCCCGCCCTCCTGACGCAGCGCTTACATTCTCACCTCAGACACAAGAAAATGGTTCCCAGCACATAAACAGTGGGGCAAACAGACGTCTTTGAACCCCGGAGAGAAACAGGAAGCGCAATAATTAAGCATAAATAATAAAAAAGAACATGACAATATCAGTCAAATCTGAGTGTCCAACATGTTTTCACAAACACTGAATCTTCTGAATGTAGATTATTGCTTTCAATTAACTACAATTCCGACACTAAGTGCGTAAATATAACGTAATGTGAGACCCAGTACAGGCAGAGGGGTCGTTAAGAACAGTGTTAGCTTGGGCTAAATGACAACAATACAAAACACAAAATATACTGTAATACATTATCAATATATTATGTACTTACATCGCCGTCATCTGCAGATTTGTGACGAACATTAGGAGCAGAACCTTCCTTTAGTCGAAATCTTTTGACGGTTTTCCCAGACTGATTTGCGCAGACTACAACTTTGGCAATTACCGCTGGAATTTTTCAAGCAAAAATAAAATGAAGCAACGCAGCTCTGTTCCCCATGACTGGGAGAAAATGGACACGTGCTCAGCGGCCAAGAGCGAAACTTTTCATTTCCCAGCAGCCATTGCAGCAGTAATTCAGCAGAACAAACATAGTCGTGATCTTGTAACAAAGTGGGTGGAGCTTCACTTGGGTGGGTTGCTAGGTGAGCTCGGCTGGGGGTTGCTGAGTAATAAAATTGTGCAACAATTCAGACGTTTTTGAAACAAGTTGTTTTGCAGACACCTGTAGAACATTTACTTATTCCCAAAAAACGACTCAGTGTTTTATTTTTCTCTCTCTCTCTTTTTGGATTGCTTCTAGAAGCAGTTCCCAAATGGAAGAACAGAAATGTGCAGAAAGGAAATTCTGCATAATACTGGGCCTTTAATAGTTGCATACTTTAAAAGCCTTTATAATAATGAAGGTTTATTAACACCACATCTATTTTTTATAAGTATTTTAGTCATTAACTAGGTTTCCATTGCTAATTTTGAGTGAATTTTTAATAAAGGAAAATGTGAATTTCATCTACAGGTTTGAAGCGACTCATCCAGGCTTTGCAAAGCATAATTTCATTTGATGTTGACGTTATGCATGATTGATATGCCGATAACTAAACACTAAATACACACAATAGAGACAAATACACAAGTCAACAAATGAAAGTAAAACTAAAAAAAATTAAAAGTGATCAAGACATCAAAGTGATTGTATTTTTAACTTTTATATAATCTAATACAAAATATCAAGATTTAATTTGGGTTTCATCATCATCATCATCTGCAGATGATGAATTCTTTTAAAGGATGAAGCAAATTTTGAAGCCAGGAAAGGCAAACTTTTATAGTTAAACGTATATTAAAAATTGGTTCATTTACTAATTTGTCTGTTTCCCCTATGGAATGTTGTGCTACTAACGTTATACATCCATAGTTTTTTCTACCAGAAAATAGTGCCAAAGAAAAGCCTGTAAGTCAACAGTTTTTGACCTTTTAATACTCGCCCATCACCTCTCGGAGTCAAAGCTGGTTGTGAGCTCTAAGAAAGGCGAAGAAACTTCTGGAAGATCTTTACAGGAAATGACAGCGCAGGAAAAGGGAGAACATAACTCTGCCTCCTGCACATGTAGGGTATATCTGTCATAGGTTACATAAGCAACTGGAGCCGCTCTGCGCTCTGCAGCATCCACAGACATAACATCTGAACACTTCGCACTGAAAATGAGGTTCCTTGCAGCCTTCTCTGTGTGAAAACATTTCCACAAAAGTCTATTTATATGTGGAATATGGTCTGATATTTGTCTAAAAATAATGTTACCTGTCTCCTTACACAATGGAAGTGAGAACTAAATGAAGATGAATTGAACTGACTCATGGTTTGAGAGATGTGTGTAGACATATTGCAACAGACACAGTGAAAATAGCACAGTTTAATGGAATTTTATATTTATTATGTTTATATTTTCGTCACGTCAGTATATCAGGTCAATCAGATCTGTCAGCTTAATGTTTCAGAATAATCCCAAACATAGTAGTTTGCAGTTTTCTTGTTTATTATTATTATTAGCCTTATTATTGGTGCAAAATATTAGGGAAACTGTACATTACAGTTTCACCTCAGTAAGGTAACTTGGAGTATTGGCTGCTTTCCATTGTCTCTACCAAACACTGGTTAAATCAACCTGATACGACGTTTTCCCTGGGGAGCTGGACACAATGACCTGTAGGTGTTCATGCAAGTAATCAGATTATACTGGAATGTCTCAGTCAGGATGTATTTGCCCCAAATATTCACCCAAGATAATTAATTATATTTACCCAGTTCCAGTCTTATGCTTTTTAAAATTCACAACATATTTCATCCAGAAATTAGAAATAGCATTTTGGTGACGTCTGGTCAGTTTCCAGCAGTGCCAAGACCTTGTCAGATAAACCTATCCTATTCTATCAGTATGTCACAGTTGACATTTAGTTGTTTTTTACTAAACTCACTCATCAATAATGTTTTGGGCCCTGGAGTAGCAGTTTTTCTTAACAATGAACATATTTTGTCCCAACTGTAGTTTCTGCCAGACAGAAATATGCTGCCAATAATTTGTTGGAACACATAGTTCATTTTGGTGTGAATAGCTAGCTACTGTAATCTTCAGACGATATTCTGTAATATGTGTTATTACACAGTTTTCAGTGATCTTCATTGATCTCTCTACTTGATCCTGTCGATTATGTACTGAAGCTAACATTAGCTTGTTTGCATTTTGTTTTGATATGACTTGTTGACCTGTCAGTTTGTAACACTTTTCATAATTTTTTTCAATGTAAAAAAAATAATTAAATAAATAAAACTTACAGGAAAAAGTTTAACTTCTGCTTTAGAAACATAGTGCTTTACATTGAATATGATACAATTCCAAAACAAGTGTTTGAGTTGCTCTCTGTGCAGCTTCTCTCAAATAGCCAGAGGAACACAGAGCAGTCACATGACACAGACCAGGAGCTGGAGCAGCTAGTAGTGTCATCTTGAGGCCTAGACTTGGTAGAACAACAAAGTAATGTGGACAGGACATAGTGTAGTGTTCTCAGTTGTTATTTTAAACATCTGGCCTCACGTGGCTCTGTGGACCTGCTGAACGAGTCTTGGAGGTTGAGTTTTGTCATTGAAAAGTCTTGATTGGGATCTTAAGTCCATATGTTGGGTAAGATCAGAGCATTCCTGATCTTAACCAGGAAGAAAGGTAGTTGATTCCAGGTTTTGTGTATCCACACAAAAGTAGTCTTTAAATACCATGATCCATGTATTTTCCCATCCTGAAGATAGACCATTTTTTAAATTTAAAACATTCAGTGTCTTTAACAAACCTGCAACTGTTTGAGCATGGTAGCATTATGGGTAAAGAGAACCATATCTTTAAGCAATACTCTGAGGCTCATCTTTGGGTCTGAAGAACATTGGACACCAGAAATGTAGCTAAAGAGAGAGCGAGAAAAAAAACACTTCCTGTTAGAGGCATTGTTTAACGTACATTTAGCACACATGGCATAGCATAGTGCAATAAATTTATAGGCTAACCTTTAGAATAAATGACATAATGCTGCTTTCATTTTCCTTCTTGTTCATTTTTAATCTCTTTCTCAGGATCTTGCGATGCAGGAACTCCACCCTTGCATTGCTGGCATCAGAAAAGAACCGATCACAGACCATTAATCTGAGCTGGGAGACTTTGGAAGCCATCAGAGCCATAATGATCAGGATGATGAGGATGGCGCTCAGCGGCACCACAGAGTTATACAACAGCAGCTCGGGTTCAGGGAGACACTTCCTCTCAAACAAAGTCACAGAGTAGGAAAAATCCCTTTGACTTTTTTCTTCTTCAATCGGTATGCCTATCAAAGTCGCAATCCCCTGAAAAGGAAATAGACAGAGTCTTCTTATTAACCAAATTATTAAAGGGAAGATATACAATTACTTATTAGGGCTATTGTAAGAAGGATGAGTAGACTTACACAAAAAACTCAGAAATCTTCTAGAAAAACTAGGAGATTTCTGAGATCCAAAAGTTTAAAAGATTAATCTCAGAAATTTTTTTGAAAAAACTTGGAAATGTATGAATTTGAAAAGTCAAAAGTTGAAACTCAGAACATTTCCAAAAGTAAAAAATATTTCACTTTTGAAAATCAGAAATGTCTGTGGTTTTGGTAGACAAAAGATTCAATTCAAAATTTTTGAACATTTTCTAGCAATCTTTTTACTTTTGTAACTCCGAAATTTCTGTTTTTTTTCTAGAAAATTTCTTAGATAAATCTCTGAGATTTTTGCAGAAATTTACTCTATCTTTCTATCAACATTTTCTTTATGCCATTGTAAAAAAAACAACAAAATACCTATACTAAAAATCACAAAACTTACCTTGAAGCTGATCATCAGGGGCACGTGAAACGGCTTCAGCTCCGATAATTTTCTCGTGACAATATCAACAAAGCAGTACAGCAAGGCATCCACCGTTATAAAAAGGGCCCAGGCAACAAAGTGGGAGATAACTGGAGCTCCAAACTTCAGCATGGCTTTCCCCTCGCTGCTGGTGGGACGCACCGACGGAATGGCGGCGTATCGCTTCTCTTCCTTTGGGGTGAGCGGGAGAACGTAGGGCTTCCCTTCAGCCTTCTGCTTCTCATCAAACTTAACAAACCTCCCGCTGATGAAGCTGTTCTCGTACTTCACATTGTTGCAGTACCTTCTGACACGTAAAGCTATGAATGTGAACAGTATGAGGAAGCTGACGGCGGGAAACATCTTGTCCGATACAGAGAAGATTGTTTCCATGACGGCCTGAGCATACCTGACGCTCTCATTCAGCCTCTGCTCTGCCTCGCTCAGTTTCAACCTGAACACCTCTGACTCTATTCTCGTCGAAACCTTCAGCTTTGAGTCAAGGTTGACAACTCCCAGGTCGGTGACCCCTCTGAGGACGTCGCCAATCCACTCCAACATCTTGACATAGTTGCTAAATGGAGCAACGATGGATTCTTTCTTTGCCTTCAGGTTGCAGATCATACTCTGCATCAGGCGGCTCAGGTTCCGCAGAGTGTTGCGGATGTTTTGAAGGACAACTAAGCTCGTTCCAGCGGTCAGCAGCAAGTTCCGGCTCTTCTTCATGAAAATGGAAACCACAAAGAGAGTCCCCAGACATCTCACTCTGTTTGAAAAGAAAAGGGCAACAGTGAGTGAAACCCCGAAGCAGACCGTAATGCCACTAGCGACTTCCACTTCATAATCCACGCCGAAGAAGAGGTAGAGGAAGAGCAGGGAGCCGAGCAGGAGGCTCGATGTGATGCAGGTGAGGAGGAGGAGGAAGGTCCTCATCCAGGTCGTCCTTTCACCAGTGGTAAAAACGTCCAATGCCTGAGAGGCCGTCTCCTCTAGGTGTTGCTTCACAGAGTTCCAGGACAGCAGCATCATGGAGGACAGATCCTTAGAAAGGAAAATCTGCAAAGGGAAAGAAGAACAATTCAAAACAGCTCATTTGATTTTGATTTTGTTGATATTTAGTTCAGGAAATGTTCAGTAAATCACAAACCTGATGAGCACAGAGCCAGTAGCTACACAAGACATGCCATTTCCAGGTGCTGAAGATAAATCCAGTTGCGTCCAATCAGATTAGTTCCAGTTCAGAGCAGTCCGAACGCGGTCCGTCCTGGTCCAGTTCCTCATACTTCAGTCTGATGTGGTGAACTGAAGGAATGCACCGGGTATTCTCCCTTTATACCATGTAAACAGGAAGTCCTTCTTCCCATGTAAACCTCAGTCATATGTGAGTCATGTTTATTTTTACCAATAACGGAAGAAAACACAAACTAACGTGAGACAGAGCTTTATCAGTGTCCGGCCTTTTATGGCTGCAGGAGCGCACGGCAAAAACATCCTCCTGAGTTTTCCTTCAGTTTGAATTTGATCATGAAAGTTTTGAATGGAAACAAAGAAACTTAGATGAAATATTCATTTGACTGGCCTTGACATCAGGAGCCTCACCCTAAATAAGGACTTGTGGGGTGAATTGCAATTTGCTGCTCTTGACTTTTTGCTCCACTAACAGAGTAAAAGTTTTGTGTTTGTCTATGTATAATTTGATTTTAAAAATATAGAAATCCCGTTAATTTCATTTGATTTGCTAATGTAATCTGTTTCTTAGATAACAACAGTGTTAATTTATTACAGTCATTACTTTGCTCTCTCAATTTTTTGTATTACAGTCAGCAGCTGAAGAAGCCGATGACTGAAGACACTCTGTGGTTGTATTACAGTCTCATAAATGCTCTGCGTTGTCTGTAATTTTCTTGATTTTATAAAGAATCCTTTTTTATCCACAGTAGTTTCCAGACGTTCCAGACTCCCCAAAAATGAAATGTAGTGGCCCGGTTTGAGTCCCGACTCGACTCCGTTAAAGACTCTGTGGGTGAATCCGTCAGTCTGTGCCTTCATGAATTATTGAACATAAATCTCTAAAATACCAATGGAAGCATGCAAAAAGATCTGCAGCATTCATAAGAAGTGACTGATCGCTCCAATACCAATAAAGATTGTTCAGTTGATTTTTGAGTCATTTCTGGCTTTTTTTTTTTTTTTTTTTTTTTTTTTTTTTAAAATAAAAAAATTTAAAAATTTTTTTTTTTTTGTATTTACAAAAAAAAAAAATCAAGGTGGGTTTTGGTGTAAAAATTTTTTGTAAGTTAAT
>CAEGAF010159034.1:0-38422 GCA_903067075.1 Micropoecilia bifurca
TATATATATAATAGCAATAAAGTTGATCATTGTTGCTGTTGAATAGCTGACAGGGTTGCAGAGCTGTGACAGAGAGACAGGAGAATGTCAGCAGGAATGAGGAAGAGGAGGAGGAAGGAGGACTGGGTGCAAAAAGAGTCATGTGGAGGTAAAGTGTGTATTATTGTCTCTTTCTTTCAGATTACGTTAACCTCTTAGGAGCAAAGGATTGTGGTCAAAACATCGTTATTTTTAGCATTTGAAGAAAGTCTAAAAAATGATTAATTTCCATTCTAACACATTTAATTGTGTCTCGTGACAGATCTGTAGTTGAATTTTAAGCTGATTGAATGTTCTCACCCTCATCTGATGGGTTTGCGTTGCTTTGGGAGTTCCTTTTTGTTCCCTGATAATTGATTTTTATATAAGCTGCTTGATTAATAAACCATTGCTGACTGATTTTTACTTTAAATTTTTTCATCAAATACACACACACATTAGTTTTAATTGTTTTAAAAATGTGTTTTTATACCACAAATGAAGCTGTATTTTTTTAATTTATTGCTTGGATAAAAGGCCTTTTTAAACTAAAACCCTGGGCTGAATTTCACTGTCCCCAGTATGTTCTATAGCAGGAGTTTGACTTTTCACTAGAAGTTAGATATGTGTTGCTATTACCTGAGTGAACTTGGCCCCCCACCGTCTTCAAATCAGACAAAATGGGTGTCAATCAACTCGACTCCTGGTTTGTGCAGAAACATTTTTTGTTAAACGTAGAACAAACATTTGACACCAATTTTGTCTGTTTTGAAGGGGGGGGGGGGCAACTTCACTCAGGGGTTTCTATTACTGTTACAGAGAAAGACCCAATTTATTTCTAAGGTGAATGAAAGGATGTTCAGAGGATCAGGACCACTGACGTAAAAAAAAAAAGAATTCTGACTTTTTTCTCAGAAGTCAGAATTTTGAAGAGGGGGAAATCAGAATTTTGAAAAACAAGGTCAGAATTCAGAGAACGAAAAAGTCACATTTCTGAGAAAAAAGTATTTTTTCAGTGGCCCTTATTCTCTTCCATATGTTAGAGATGAAGCACCTGCTGTGAAAAAGCACCTCATAAGCAATCAACATTCATCACAGCCTGTCTTCTCAAAAGGGCTCTTAAAATGACATGATGGAAGAAAAAAATCTTGAGTTTATGATAATGTCTAAAAGTCAACATCTTCTAGCATCTGTATTTTTCTCTGATGCTACAGCTAAGAGAACACTGGCAACCTATATAAGGCCGTATGACATCAGTTTATTGAGGAACAGAATGTCCTAATCTGCTTCTTTCTGGACTTGACTCAATTTTCCATGATCAAACTCGAGGTTGTCATGGAAAAATTATAATTGCTGCATCATGGCTGATGGGCTACATTCCTGGATACAAGTGTGTGATTCTCAGCCCCGAAATTGTCTCATCAATCTTGTTTATTGTTTTCAGTTGTTGTTTCAGTGTTGCTCATGACAAATTACATGTCCGGATCCTTTACCAGCTCGGCATTGAGAACATTTAAATGAGCAAAAGCACTAAAACTACATGCCAAATTTTAAAGGTTGATTTCTTGCTTCGTTGGCTCCTAAATCTTCATGTGTCAGACTGAATTCAGTGATTCTTTGTTTGATGTAGAGTTTTGGTAACAGAACATGTGATGTAAAGCATTCAATTTTGTTTAGGGACACGGTTGCATCGTCGTCATGAAAGAGGTATGAAAAAGTAAATTTATCACTACAGGATTTGAAAAGAGAGAGAGGAAAAGAAAGCATTTCTGCCTTTTCCGGAGTAACTTTTTTAGAGAGTTTTTGAGCTTTATGTCAGGTTTTAATTTTGCTTCATATAAAAAACGTACCTGGATTGTTACTTTAATTCTTCCATGCATGTTTGAGGAATTCTTCAATTTCCCATGGCAACCATTCAGGGATGACTAAGCGCTTGATCTTACCAAGAGCTGCCTTTTCCATACAGCTCCTCCACTCAGCTCCTTCAGACTAGCCAACAGCAATTAGCAAGCAGCTGGTGGAACTGTTCATCTGAGCTCATTGTAGGAGACTTCTCAGGTCAGTGCTCTTAAAAACAGTTGTAAGCAGCAGAATGAAGAAGCATTGTTGTGATGACACGTGCTGAAGGCAGAGTGTCAGAAAGAATAGGAGCTTCTTAAAGAAACAGACATCCAATTTCAAGGCGTCATGTTGAAAAGTCAAATTTGATATGTGGAGTACTTTTACAACTAAAGGTAATTTGATTTAAAAAATTAAGTACCTTGACATTCAAAATAGCAGCCCTTTAAAAAATGCTTTTGTTAGAAATGTGGACTGTAGAAGCTGACAATTGCGCTGTAGATGTTGGTTCTGGCGACAGGCCCACTCCGATCTGGAAAGTACATAACAGCACTCCTTTAAAGTCAGATGTGACTCCATGTGATTTTTGTGACAATTATGCAAGATTTCAGTCTTGCTAATTAGACTCATTTTTTATCTCTATCGTCCTAACTTTTGGGGGCTGGTGTCTATCTCCAACAGTCACTGGGTGAGAGCCGGGTTACAACCCGGACCGGTTTCCAGTCCCATTGGATTAAGATTATCTTGTCATTTTAAAATACACACACACATATATATAATGCTGTGGAAAAATTCTTGCAATAAATCTATTTGTTTTTATAATCTGCCTCATTGAAGCTGTAAATGTAGAGGGAAATTAAAATAAAGATGTTTTCAGATGTGTAACCTTTGTTTTTAAAAATGTTTTTTGTGGAAAGTTGAATGAGTAATGATCAGGGATAAAAAAAAATTCCATTGAATGTGTGTGCGTGTGTGCGTGTGTGTGACTCAAGAGATCTCAAATCAAACTTCATTGCATGGAAAGCTATCAGGCCACAATAATCAAAATAGCCACTCTGGCTCCACAGACCCTTGGAAAACCATTGTCATTCAGCTCAGCTCCCCACAGCAACCACAAGAGTAACCTGAAACTGGATAAGGCAGGAAGAAAACAATACATCATTTCTGCGGAGAAAGACTGCACAATTCTGTTGATGTTCCTTGTTTTCTCGGCTCAGATTAAATCACCCTAAAACCTGAGTTTTAGCTGTTTTGGGAAGAAAATTTCAAAAGTAAAAAGAGATTTTCAACGCAATTAAAAATCCAGTGAAAACAAAAACCGATATCTGCATTTCCATTAGCCATAAAATTACGCAAATTGAAATTCTGAATATAAATTTGCCTAATGGAAACGCGGCAGTTTAGAAAAAGCTCATGTTTTTTTTTTTTGAAAGCCTGGACTCCGTTGAGTGGAGTAACCTCGGCAGGTTATGTTGTACAGAGAATTGGTGGAGTGGAGGTTTCATTAATGAACCTGTTTTAAGAGTTTACAGCTGGACATAGGAAAACTGTCCATAATTGATGTTTCTATGAGTAATGATTAGCAACATACACCTGCCTGTTAGCATTGCTACAGACTGGTCCCAGGTCTGATCTACCTGCAGCCACAACCTCCATTACCAGAAAGGGTTTTTAGTCTATGTTATCTCCTATATGGCAAGGAAAGGAGATCCAGTGCTATGATAAGCGTATATATTTTTGGCTTAGTAAATTACTAACGACTTAACAAGCTTGTTGTCTTTTTGTGCAGACTGATGTGTGAAACGGCATCTCAGAGAGGATGAAATATAGTTCACTCAGTGCAATGGCATAGTTCCAAACGGACTTGACTGAAGTTTATTTTTACATGCTCAATGAAACTTTTCCATCCTGTTATTTCCAGCAGATGAGTAGCAATCTTCCTTTAAGGGCCTCTTTAACAGCTTTCCACTGAGCAAGAAGGAACCTGTAGCATCCGACTCATTCAGGCTCACACCAGATGCTCGGGCTCTGCCCAATTCTGTTCTTTCCACAGAGTTGTGTGCTGGTGTATTGCTTTGTTTCCTCGTTTTTCTTCTTTTCCAGGGTGAGGCTGGCAGGTGCTGCTCCCAGCGAACACCCATCAAGGCCCATCAAGCAGCATTATTTAGAACGGTGGCTTTCCTAAGGCACCTGAGTGTCCATTCTTCCCCAATGGATCACTCCTGGTTTCCTGGACTTTGTTCATTAGCTAAGGCTAAGTTTGTCTGATTTTTTTTGCCTGTATCTGATCTTTTCATGACATCCTTAACAACACAGATTGGATTTTTACAAAGACGCCCCAGGCTATTTGTGATCGTAAATTCAATCTGATCTTTTTAATGTGACCAGAGTCTGTGTGGCCAGATCACATCTACCCAACTTGAAAGTCATTGATCCTCTACAAAAGTCATTATCCTGCATCCTGAAATGTGGAATCGGGAAGAAAAGAAATAACCATGGAGGACTTTAATGATGACTAAGTTGGTCAACAACTTTAAAATGGCAACATGTTCTCCTTCATTTCCATCCACATTTTCTTCCACAACCACTGAGCTACGTGACACCACTGTGTCCTCTACAGTGCATGAGGGACACTTTTAGGTGATTTTTCGTTCTCACAGGAGATCTCAAACAAGTCACATATATTTTGGAATTGAGCATTAGATTCCTTGTCACTCCTCTCTACTGCTACTTCAGCAGATAATGTCTGCCTGTGGTTTCTGTTCAGCGGTGACCTTTCACCCCCCTTCATCAGGTCCAGCAGAAAATCAGCGATCGTACATCACCATCAACCAGCCAACCTCAACACCTGCAGATACGCTTCCTTCCCGGATCTCCTCCTCTTCGTTTACAGAAAGATCTCCCTCGGCTTATTCCTCCACAAACATTCTGCTCTCCCCTTATCTGCAATTATTAATGACTCACATTTCTTCCAGTGCAGATCCTGTTCAGGTCTCCTCCCCCACAGTCGACAATCTCCAGATTCACTTTTTCTGTTCAACAAACTGCATGTCTGTAACCGTTGCCTGTGAGATAGGCTAACTTCCCAGCGTGACAAATACATGACGTCGATGTGACACAAAGCAGGGTTTTCTTTTCTTCTTTTTGGTTAACATTAACATACATAAACATTACGATTAATGAGCCTGAGTGACAGCAAAAGGTAAATGTCCTCCACTCTCCCAGTAACGGAGCCATTTATCACACGATCGATTGCATTCCCTCCTTCACCTCGAAGGAAAGGCTTTAAATGTGATGTGGCCAATAAACAAACCCAGCTGCACAGCCTCCCGTCAACTCGCACAAACTCTGCAGCTACCAGCACTCTGTTTCCTAGTCAAACACTTGAACGTGTGGGGCCTTTTTTTTCCTTCCTCGTTCTCGCTCCCACCTAAGAAATGTAAAACTGCCACAGAACAGCCAACAGCTTTTCAAATACAAAAGCAATCCTGCATCATTATTGCAATGCTCCAGCTCACAACAGGCAAACAATTCAAGGAAAACTATCAAAATGTAAGTAACTTGATCCAAATATGTCAATTTGGATCAAACTGGACAAAGCATATGTCCACTCCACACAGCATTTGAGCAAGGGCTCATGCCGACCTCAAGGTATTTGCCATGCGTTTAGTGAGTGCCTACCGTGTTGCATTTCATTATTAGCTGCTGCCCAAAGCTCAAGAGAAGTGAACCAAATGCACTATTGTCTAAGGACAACCAAATAGGAATTCTTTCAGCTTAATTTCTGCTTTGCTTTCCCACCAACCGACTCCAGAGTAGCTTTACCAGGAACTCAGGTAACTGAGGACAAACTGTTGTTCTGTCTGATTTTCCCTTTTCCTTTTCTTGTATACTGCTAAGTTTCTGTTTTTTCAGTCATGCAGGGGTTTAGCAGTACAAGAATGTCTGTGATCAATTGCCTTAGAGTAGCTTAACAGTCAAAGAGTTGCTCTAAGCTCACCAACAGTACATAGCTGCTTGTTCCTCAGATATGGCACCTCTCCTCTGTCTGCCGTGTCGATTTTCACTCCCCCCAGCAGAAACAATTCTGCCAAGATACCTCAAGATATCTACCAACAGTAGCCTAGATTTCTTGGTTTGAGCTTAATTTCATGGCCTCTGAGGCATTGCAACAGCTTCCTGACATCCTCAACATGGCCCCCAAAAGTGCTGCTGAACATATCTCCTCCCATCCTTCCAGGCATTGATGCATGCATTACTTGAATGCAGCGGGTGCATTCATAAGGCAGAAGGTTATACCGATCCACTTGTAAAGGCCCCAGGGGATCACAAAGGTGGTCAGATGTCTGCTCTTTTTGGACACAAACCTCTGGTGATGAGCCTTACCTGGTCCAGTAGTAAGAAGATAGTGTTTCTTTCCAGGATCTCCATCACATCCTGCAGCTGGGACATGGGGTGTTTATCTGGGTGTTTTGCAGTTCAGTTCCCTGTTATCAATACATAAACGCTGCAAACCATCTTTCTTTCTTACACAGACACCAGGAGATGAGCAGGAAGATAATGACTTTTCATCCATCCTTCTGCTATAAATTCCTATAAATGTGCTTTTCCACTGGCAAGTTGCTCGCTAACCAGTTAATGTGTAGTTCATTCTGGTTCTGAATCCTGTGCACTGGTTTTGGTACAGAAGAGGATGTCTTCAAAACTGATTAAGTGCCTTTTAACAAAAATATTCATTTGTAAATCCTTCACACATCCCATGTTGTTTTGCTGTAAGAGGGTTAGGGCTGCTAACCCTAATCCTAAATTTGCTGTATTTTGCTCATATTCCTGACCCTAATTCCCACATTTGTTTTTGAAATGTCACAGATTTTTCTCTTTGTATCCACTGAACAATCTGTCTCTTGTTTTCATCCAGAAGAGGAAGATCAACAGGAGGGTCTCACTGATGGGGGTCCATCCTGTGTGCAGCTCTTATTGACAGCAGTGAACAGACTCAGCCGGCTGCACAGTCCCTGTAATCTCCCAGATGGTAAAATGTCATGGTTGGTAGGATTTTGTACACTAACGTTATCTTTGATTCCTCAACCCTCCCCACATTCGGCATTGCTGTAGCGCGATGGAGGGCTTTGTTTGGGCCAGTAAGCTCACCCACATTGTTCAGTGGCACCTCAGGGACGTTTGTGTCATTCCATGAGTCATATGTGGTGCAAACCTGTGAACAAGAGTCCCAAAGTGCTTTAAGCCTGTGTTGCCTAAAAAGGAAATTAGTCTAATTGGACATATTAATTCCCTTACACAAAGTGTTTTGTCTTTTTCATAGATTTTCCTGCTGTTGTGGAAAAACAAAGAGTGTGGATGAGAAGAAAATAAGAAATTTATTAAAGTCGTGCAAGGTAAGAACAGAAATACAGAGTCAAAGGGGTCTGTCAGGTTTGCTCTGACCAACAGGGAATCTGGCTTCCTTTTATAGGTTCTGGTCAGAGAAGAGAAACTTGATTAGACAATAGCTGTGAATCCCTGATTGTTATGTGCCAACAATTCTGTGGAGCCCCACACAGATGGTTGTCTATTGAAAGAAAAGGGAATTGTTACTCAATGCATAAAATGCAGTCTCAGTTCTGGCTGGGGAAGGATCACCCAGATTGTCTCCTGGATCACAGACATTCCCTGCTGTTACATGACACTGTGGAAGTCTATAGGAGACCAGGAGACCAACCTCACAACGAGATCATGCAGGCACAATATAAAGCACAAACAGGGTGAGGGGTGCATTCAAAAATTTTCCGTTACACTGTTGACTGGTCTCTCAGAGAGCTTCTTACCCTACCTTACTCCCTGGTAGTTTTAAGACCAGTAAAAGGCACCTTTACAAGCTGAAAAACATTTTAAACTGTAATTTTTTTCTTTGCATAGTACAACCATAACAACACTGGAACCTGTCAGTATCACTGTTCACACCATATCCTGTTGGAGTGACTTCTAATTTGACTGGCTAAAAATTTGTTTCATTGGTCTCTGTGCTTTGCAGCCTGCCCTAAAATTGTCACTGCTCCCACATCTGAAACAGTGCTGGCAGAAATCATCACTTGTCTGAATAAAACAATAACATTTTGGTTGCGGGTGGGGCATATAGTACCACCGAGGAGCAAGGCGGTGCTGGAAATGTGCAATACCTCCAGTATAGGCAGTGTAGGCATTGGATAGTAACCCTGAAGAACTGCATGGGGGCATTGAGGGTAGTAGTGGTTGGGCAGATGGGTTAAGCTGGTACGATGATTGAGGTGTGGACCACTACCCAGTCTGCACTGGATAATGGCCCTCAGGTCCTCTGTTGGTGTGCTTCTGCCATGGCAGTAGACTTTTGCATGGTCTCTTGATTTGCAACACCTCAGCTCACAGGTCTTTTAAAAGCCCCATCTCAGACCTCACCTCTCTAATCTCGGACAGTAGATCAGGTGGCCAGCGATGTGCTGGTAAAAGTGCTTTTTTTGGTCAGGTTTTTTGTTACCGAAGAGTCACTGGGGTGGACAGCTTTCACGGCAGTCATTCGTTGGGGAACAGACTATTGTTTTCTTTTCTTGTTGTTACTTTTCATTTAAGCATGCTATACTTACTTTCTCCAGCAAAATCACATTAGATATAGTGTTCTGGAGAAGGTAGGTCTGCATGGCAGTCTTTACATTGTCAATGTGCAAACCTGGTGCAAACCCTGATGGTGTGCATGATCAAACTCTGAACCAAGTAGATCTTATTTTAGACCTGACTCGGCCTCTTGGAATGTGAAGAAAATCTTCTCATGAAGGTTCACAGCTCAAGTTTTGTGGAGTGTCCTTACTGCTGTGAACCCGTGATGAGAGCTTGCTTAGTGGCCCCCCCTCTCGTCATAGTGGGACCTCAGGATCCTTAATAAGTCAGAGAGTGAAAGGTCACCTTTGCCTTTCAAGTCAAGTCAAGTCAAGGTTATTTGTGCAACACATTTCAGCAACAAGGCAATTCAATGTCTTTTGCATCATAAAGACATTATGCAGACACAAATTACAAAACAAGCATTAAGCATTACATTTTGTAAAATGCCCTAATCAAAATCATCAGTCAAATACACCTCAAATATGTTGATTAATGTTCCACTTGCTTACTTAGGCAACTCTAAACAGCTGAGTTTTTAACTTTAATTTAAAGGAAGTCAGTGTTTCAGCTGTTTTGTGGTTTTCTGGAAGTTTGTTCCAGATTTGTGGTGAATAGAAACTGAATGCTGCTTCTCTATATTTGGTTCTGGTTCTGGGGATGCAGAGCAAACAAGAACCATATAACCTGACTGGTTTTGAAAGTTGATGCAATGACTAGAGGTCTTTAGTGAATTGTGTTGCCAGGTCATTTAGTGATTACCACACACTCTGGGTAGCATGAAGGCAAAAATAATGCCTTCATGATTTTGTCTTGTGTGTGTGCATGTGTGTGTGGTGTCACACACAGTTCTTAAAAAACACAAAGAGATCAGCATATCACTCCAGTTCTGAGGTCCTTGCACTGACTTTCTGTTGCTCAAAGAAAATAATTAAAAAATTCATTAAAGGTTTATAAAGCACTATAGATTTCTGATAATCTTCAACTTTATATACGTACCACTGAGACCTTTCAGGTTATCAGAATCAAATCATCATTCCAAGAGTTAGAACTAAACACGATGAAGCACCTTTCAGATTTTATCCACCAACATTCTGGAATAAACTTCCTGTTCACTGTAAGACTGATCCCAACCGGAGTTTATTTAAAACAAGGTTGAGAACCTTTTTTTTGCTGAACATTGCCTACTCTTAAAAATTGTATTGTAAAAAAAAAAAAAAAAAAAAAAAAAAATAATAATAATAATAATGATAATAATAATAATAATAAACCTGTTCAAACTTAATCTGTCTAATTTTAATCTGTTTGATGCATTTTTTTCTCTTTGCATGTTGTTTTTAACTTCTTTGTACAAATACTTTGACTTCTTTCTGACTGAAAGGTGCTATCCAAATAAAGTTACCTTGCCTTGCAATTCTTCCATTAAAAGAATGAAAAATTCATAAAACATGCATTTGTTAATATACCTATATTTAAAAAAATTTTTAGTTCTTTATCGTTTGTAGCTAAAGTCTTAAAGGTCGTTGGTGGAAGGTTCAAAGAGTCACTCACTCGTGGTGCCGGAGCCGCAGAGACAGAGATGTGGGGGCAAATGGAGCTAACAGTTGAGTTCCCAGCCCTTCTACACCATGGGAAACCCAGCTGGGTGAGCATGGGTCAGATCAACGTTGTCTCCTCGGCTGACTGTCAAAATAACTTTACCTTCCCTGTGGCTTCCAGCTCTGTCAGTCAGAGCAAGGCCAGGCCGCCCAGGACTAAAAAGCAATTAAGTCAAACATGAGAGAGTGGTTGCAGGAGAAATGTCCAGTCAGCATTTCGCAGTTGAGCAGCGAAGATTTATCTTGTGATGAAACACGTTCATAGAAATGGGGGGGAAAAAAGCTTCTTTAAAATAACCCTAAGACATTTTGTGTCTTTAGGTGGCCAATCCAGGAAAATCCGTCCCACTTCATGTCACTTTTTCTGCTCCAATGATGGCTTAAAGCTTAGGGTCAGACACATACTGTGACCCCTGACCCCTTCCGCTTCACTTCTGCTCGTCATTACTTTTGGGCATCACGCTCCCCTCCGGCCCCCTCCAAAGATAATGTAACATTTTGTCTCCAGCTGTCTGTCAGTCACTCTCTTATGAGCCTTTTCAGTGGGCGTATTTGGTTTCCTTTCCATTTGTATTTATTTATTTATCTTGGTTGGAGATGTGGGGGGTTGTCCGGGCCTAAAAACAGGGAGCCTTTGTTTGGGCTCGTTTCACATGGATATAAATGAGCCTCTTACATCCACCCCCTACCCCTTCACCCTCCTTTCTTGCTGCTCCCTGCCGTCCAGTCCTGCTCAGAGCCGTCAGTTTGTTCTGGGGGCTGGAGGCCGGCTGATCCCTGGGTCATTGTACATGGCTTTACCATTACCATAAAAATAACATACTCCTTAACAAACATTCTGAAATTGTTTAAGAAAAGGCAGAGGATATACGACCTACAAATAAGAAAGTGTAAATACTAGATTTAAAAAATATGTGTATATCTGTTGATTGAAACCTTAACGATGGTGATTTAATTGTCTTAGTTAAACTTTTTCTGTTTCTTTGGTGGGACTTAATTGGTGATTCTTTGTATTTTCTTGACATTTGCTACGCTGAAACAATAGAGAATGTAAATAGTCTGTTGGTAATGAAGATGTGAGCGGCACCTATAAGCTGAATAGCTTCAGTCTACATCCATGTAACATTTTTGAATCACATTTGATTTTAGATCTATTTAAATGCAGATTAATTGACGTATGACTTATACTTTTTTGTGATCTAGATATAATAATCCATTTAAGCTTAAAGCTAAATGAGTAAATGAGTGTTATGCATTTTGTAGCTCATTATTCACCTGTCTTAACAAAAAAATCATTGGACCGTCTGGAGGTTGTAGAAACCCTGCTGTCAGACTTCTGAACAAATCATCAAAGTTTTCTCACTTCCGATCTCAGTCATGGAATCCAGTTCCATTGTTTCCCTGTTGTCTTTACAACACATTTCGAGATTTAGATGTTTCCTGAAATCGTTTAATTGGTCAATACATCACTGAGCAGTTGTGCAGTTCCACCAGCTGTTTGCTAATTGCTACTGTCCAGTCTGAAGGAGCTGAGTAAGGTTTTTGAGGGGAGGGCTGCTCTGTGACCGAGAAGCTTGGAAACTTGGAAACTGCAGCTCAGAGGAGGAGCTGTGCCTTGAAGGCGTAGCTAGATCCACTGAGGCGTTTGCACAGCTGAATGGTTGCCATGGGAGATTAAAGGATTTCTCAACCATGCATGAAAGAATCAAGGCAACATGCCAGGGATGTTTTTGATTAGATCATTTCATCATTACATGATATTAAGCTCCAAATAGTTGTTTTTATAGTATACTGCCCATTTTAAGTGTTTGATGATGCTCCATCTCAAATCTTTTATGCCCCACTCTTTCCCAAGTCAGTACAGGTGTACCCCAAGCTTACGTCCAGGGTCCCCTTCATTGCTTACCTTCTTCTTGTTGACAATATTTTCTGTAATTTCCGTATCAGTTTCGGTTGCTTTGCCAGTTTCACCCGTCTCTTCTTATCCTGCTTTACCATACTCCACACGTTCACCCTCCCTCCTCACTTCCTGTTTAGTGGAAATAAACTGAACTCAAACTGAACATTGATGTAACCGTTTCTCCTTGTCTACCTTTTCTCTCTCTGATCCAAAGCTCTGGAACTCTCTGGAAATCTCATCTCAGAACACATCTGTTCAAGCTGGCCTTTCCATTGCCATCTTTGTTTGTTCGTTTTTTTCCTCTTCTACATCTGT
Organism: Micropoecilia bifurca; assembly: GCA_903067075.1. Classification (NCBI taxonomy): domain Eukaryota; kingdom Metazoa; phylum Chordata; class Actinopteri; order Cyprinodontiformes; family Poeciliidae; genus Micropoecilia; species Micropoecilia bifurca. The sequence continues at coordinate 12,298 of CAEGAF010159034.1, forward strand.
TTTTATTTTTAGTGCATTGTTGTATTGTTTTGTTTTTCAAAGTGTCCTTGGGTGTCTTGGGTTCATCAGAGTTCATTATTAAATGAGCCACAGAGGTGCTAAAAAAACCAAATGTTGTTGATGTTATGTTTGTCTATAGCCTATTTTGATGGAAAAGAAAACTACAAGACCTTAATTCATGATCACCAAAATCAACTGTTCTATGAAACATTTTCTTGACAATTATATTTCTCATAGTACTTGCTCTAATTTTATTTTCATTATCTGTTTTAGTTGTTTTTATTGCTTCAGTAAATCCGTTCAATACACAAGGGTAAAAACTGCAGTTATCCAACTGAGCACTTGGTTGGGGGAAAAAGCTTTTCTGTGATTGATGCCTGAAAGAGCGCTGAACATTACGGGTCAACAATTTGGCTCAAAATGAGCATCATGGAGGGTGGTATGTTTTTGTTCTGGTATAAAGTTTTTCCAGCACCTTATTGTTTGACACAGCTTGAAAGAACTGTTCCCATCAATGTTTTAATACGAGGGAATGAAAGGCATCGGGGAGAAACGACGCTTTAATTTCAAATTATGTGATGTCAGATGGCTTTTGAGGGATAAACACGATCTGTCTTCCAGACAGCTTGCTTAGCTTTGCTAAAGTCACTCGCTGTGATTGTTATGTTTCTTATGAAGCTCATAATTACAGCAGTGTTGGGAGGGAGATTTGTGCAAAGACTGCGGTTTGCTTTGATCAGTTAAATTTGCCCCTTTTGAAAAATGGTAAGAATTTGCTCAAGCGGCTGAAGTCGGTGTATGAAGAAACAGAACTGGTAGCCGTAATATAAGAGCACAAATTGATCCTTGATGGCATATCAAATGGGGCATCAAGTATATTTTTATTATATTTACTCAATGTTCCTTATCCTAATGAATAACATCTGATTGGGGTGAAGCATTAAGGCTCTGATGGTGCAGATTTGCCCTCGTTGGTCAGGACTGAGTGCACAAATAAGACATTTGACTTGGGTTTCAAGCACTCAGACATAAATTGATAAACTTAAGAGAAAATAAAATAAAGAGTAAAAACCCCACTATGTGTATGTACAGTCAATTTTCTATATGCAAAAAAAAGGAAAAAACAAGACAAGCAAGATAAAGTTAGGAAATTTGCTGATTTTGTTTGACAGCAGAGTAGATGGCTGCTCAGACTGGAAGGTGTTTGTTCTGTTCATCACAGACTGCCTGGGGGAAGAGACTGTCTGAGGCGCCTGATTTTCACTAACACAGGTGTTGTATAGTGGCAACCTGGAGGTGAAAGTGTGAGCAGTTTGAGGTGAAGTGCTCTCACAACAGAACACTTAAAAATCCATGGGGAAACTTGAACATTACACAGAATCATCACATATGAAACATGGTTCAGGCCAGGCGCGAGCCTTCATCGCACCATTTATCATTTCTTACCATGATGAAAACTTTGATTCATCTTTGTCATAATAAATTTCAATTATTCTTGTTAACATAGAAAATCCAAAACTGACACCACTGCTTGTTCCACAACTGACTGTGGCTCTGTGGGTAGAGTAGTTGTCTTGTGATTGGAACAAGACAACTACTCTACCCACGATGTCACCTAAATAACTGGAGCAACTTTGTTGAAGTGAACGCAGAGATTCTTGTTGAGCTAAAAACAGTAAACATCCCAGCATAAGGATGATCAAATGCATCCACTTCTGTAATTGTACATCTTTTGTACTCGTATACGACACCTTAACCAAATCTGCCTTATTTTTATGCTTTCTTCAAGCTTGTCTTCTAGTAAAAGTTGCTGCACACAGAAACCTTTCACAGTTGGTCTGATGTGTTTGTTTATTCTCTGAAGATAACTCCAGAACAATGGAAATTGGAGCATTGTGATGGTCTACTTGGTCTAGCTGGTCTGCTGTCAGGCAGAAGGATGGTTTCAGCTGCAGATAAAAGAGCGGTGGCCTGACACAGATTGATTCTAGAGTATTTTATTAACTCCACGGTTCAATTCAGTTTATTGCTGGCAATACTGAGCACATTACAGAGATGACTAATATCCTTCTACTAATTTCTCTAATCTAATAAATCCCTTTTCCTGGTCAAAAGAGCTTTCTGTTGCTAAGAAACAAAATTATTTAGCTATTCAGATAAACTTTTAGAAAAACAAAAACATTTTACTGGTAGATAAATCCTAGATCTGTTCGGAAAATTTTAGAATTAGTGTCTACATTTGGCTGTCATGACATTATAGTGTCCAGCTGTTTAATTTCCAGATGCTTGGGGGCCAAACCTGGTTGTCAGGAAAAGGATCACAATTAAGTTAAAGGAGACTCTTTTAGCTTGGTAAACAATTTTCTTACTCACGAAATGCAGAAAATGTCTCATGCTCATGGTTCAGTGACTCTTAACTTCAACAAAAGAAACAAAGTGAGGTCATTTTATGACTACTTTGATGAAATGCATAGAAAAAACATCTCCTCAATAAGGGCTAACGTTCTGGCCTAGGGAACCTAAAGAGGTGATTTTGTGTCAGAAAAACATAGCTCCACTGTTGAGTGTCTTATGTCCTTTTGGTCATTGAGTCTATGGCATATTTGATATATATGAAAAAAATATGGAAATACTGGCTTCAACTCAACATGTGATGCTGTTCCATCAGCACCTTCAGAATTAAAATCAATACAGACGTTTCAAAAGAAAACCTATTTGTCTAATGCCCTGTTGCACCTTCGTTTCTTAATCACGCTATGCGCCATGACAGACATCGGAAGTCAATATCGGGAGTATTGAACAGCGCAACAGCAGTTATTTCCCCAAGTTGTTTTTGTCTATGAAGCTATGGGTTCAACTTGTTTATGTTAAGCTAACTAGTTTGTGGAAGTAGCAAACGTGGTTGGAGTTCACACAGCAGTATTTATAGCTAGCTTAAACATCAACCCGTACCTTCTTTGACGTGTTCGTTGATTTGATCAAATGGCCAAGTTTGCCTCATAAAGTTCCTTTAGACATCGTTTGTACTGCATAACTAAACTCACACAAATGTAAATAAGTTGACATAAAATGACAGTAAAAAACAAAACCTTTTGTCCCGGCTACGGTTTGGGAAGCCAGCCTTGTTATTTTCACATGATTCTGGCGTGTTGGACCAGGGACACGGATATCAAGGTCTGGAGTCGAAGACCATTGGCCTGCTTTAAGAAATCTAATATGATTCTGACAAAAGGTCACCTGAATTGTCCTTTGACGTTCCTTTTACACAGTTAGTCTTCCTTCAGCTCACCTCCTCCTACTGGTGATGTTGTGGAACTGCAGCGGTTAGCATGTTCACAAAGTTTTGGTAAGAGTTGTTGATAATTCTGCCCGCAATGTACTGTGGTTTCAGGTAACCATCTACAGGCAAAGTTTATAGAAAAAATTGTTCTTCTTCACATTCCACTTCATAAACTCTTTGGTTTGAATGTCTTCACGTCTATTGTTAGGGGTCCTGATAAAATTTCATTTACATCTTGAAAGTATTTTAGTATAATTAAAATAATATAAATAATTACTGGTCTGTGATCACTATTTGCTGCAGAATCATCATGTTTTATGACAATAAACTGTATGATTACTGCGTCTTTGAAGCTGATCTGCCTTCAACTTGTATCGTTTTCTCTGCTGTGTAAGACGGGAACAGGAGGTTTGTCAGAGGAAGATACAAAAAGGATGACCTGCAAAAATTCACTCTGTAGGGATGGATGCCAAAAGGAGTTTTTGGTTTCTTACAGTACAAAAACAGCTGTCTGTGGACGCAGAGCTCTAATGTAAGGGGATGAAATACAGCCTGCATGTAATAAATTTGTATTTCCCTTGGAATTCGCAGTATGCTTTTAGGATGCTTCCTGTAGACTTAAACCCCCCCCCCCCAAAACTTAGCATTTGTCATCAAGAAAAAATGATTAATAGTGAAGCTATAGTTTAATCGATACAAAGGTGCAACAGCTTGAAAGGAACTGAATGCAGGATAAATTCAATTTAGTTTTCATTACTGGTAAGTTCAAGAGAATTCTTATTGGTTTACAAATTATAACATAAATATTCTGTGTTAATTTAACTTGATTTCTACATGGGGTAATTATCAGGATCCAGTTTCCAATTTAGTATCACCTTCTGGGTCAACGATTCTCTGTTTAACAATATTTTTCTTACACCACTTACAGAGAACCTTTGCTACCATTGCTACATACTCAGATTTTCTTTCCTCCACTCTGGGGCCAGTGGTTTGAGGTTTTCCTGTGTTTGCTCAGGAGAAGAAACTGCTGCAAAGTTATGAAGTAATACTCAATGTAATAGCTGTTTGCAAGTGACAGTTAAATAACTGTAACTGTAATAATCCCGTTTTACAAATGTAAAACGGGATTCCGGAATGATTTGCAGCCTCACCGTCAGGAAACTTCACAAAAGCCCCAGGATCAGGATCAGCACTTTTGTGGAAATGATTTCGCACTGCAGGATAGGTTTGTGATCAGTGGCTTCTGGTACAGGGGGCGCTGGAGAGCTGATGTGGAATGGGGAGGAAAAATATTATTTAAAAATTGCATTAGCTTGTTTCCCTTAACAGTATGTGCCTAAATGAGCATTTCCACCAGATGACTCTCATTCAGCTGTAAATTTTCCGCTACAGACTCCTGTCGGTTCTGTTCTTGGTCACTGCGGATAGCGACCTAGTGGAGCTAAACAGTCAATCGTGTGTGGTGGCCCCTGGAAGATGCCAGGAAGTCTTGGGTCACTGTGATGATACATTTGATGAAAAAAAGAACTCTGAGAAAAAGGTCAGAATTTTTTATTCTTTTTCAGTGGCCCGAATCCTCTTCCATAGATGATGGTGACAATTTGATGGAATTTTCCACCTTGTCTGATTAATGCGGAGGATTTTACAGATGTAGCTTCTGTTGGTCTAAGTGTTTTTTAGTTTTAGCTTCCATATTGCTCTGCTTTTTTTTACTTTCTAATAATAATGATGCTCTTGCTGCCTTTCTTGACTTCTGCTCCTGTTATAATATTAATGTCTTGGTTGACATGATGATGTTTGGGGTCACATGGTCATTCTGATGTGGTAGCCAGTAATTGTCTGTCAGATTTTGCTGAGCTCCTGGTTGTTAGATAAATCCAGGTGAGATTGTTTGGTGTTCTGGTTCCAGCAGAAGAAAAAGTCCTTCTGATTTCTGGGTTAATTTTATGCGAGTAGCTGTGATTATTTTATCATACATCAGTGTGTTTTAGGTGGTAAGGCCTGTTGTCTTGGTGTCAGTTGATTATCTTCTATTTCAATGCAATTTAATTTGATTAGAGCTGTGAACTTACAGCTAATCTGTTTTTCACACTTTTAAGTTTTATGTTTTATAAAAAAAAATCTGTATATTTTGCAATTTACTGAACACATCTTCTCCTCTTGGCTAATGTAATTCTCAATGTTATTTTACTGTATTTTGTATATTGATGAGTGTTATATTATTGTGTAAATGTAGTTATTTTCCTACCATCTATTTGAATCCTTATACTGGTTAGAAACTGAAATCTATTGTCATATCCGCTCCGCCAATATATTTTTTTACCAGCCACCACTGATTGCGACCGTAGGGCAAATTAGTCAAGACTTTTAAATATGAAGCAATCCTAGCTTTTTTTTGGTCCTGGGGGAAATCTGAGATGTATACACACTTGTTCTCTCTGCTGATCTGGCAGACAGCTGCACAGCGGCATGAGCCACATGAACCGGCGAACTAAAAACCTCTTCAGGTTTTTCAGTTCACTGAAATTCACCTTTGCCTTCAAGATGAGCCAATGTTAAGAGCAAGCCCAGAGAACCGACAGAGCGTTGGCGAGGGAATAACGTGCAGGAATGTTTCGGTCATTGACGTTGTGGAGGAATGCGTAGCTCCACAGACTTCGGCCTTGTTAACTTGGAGATTCGGGTGCACAAGTCTGGAGCAGATTTATGTACGTTCTAAACATTCCCACACACGACACTATAAAACTGTCTGGATTTATTGGGAAGATTAATGCCTCTCAAACTGCTTACTGAAATATGAAGTAATCTGATCTCCGTCCAAACATGCCCAATGCCATCATCAAGATATGCTGAGTAAAGCTGTTAACATTTCGCGTAGCATCTCGCCTCACAAGATGTCCGTCGGTATAAATTGTAGTTATTTTAGTATCGGAAACTAATTGTGTTAAATTACTCAGGTGCCGCGTGTTTACTTTTTTAAAACTCAGCACACACTTGTACCGAAAAGAAACAGTGACTTAATCAGCAGGGACCGCACTTCACTGCACTGATAAAAGAGACCTTAAACAGGATATTAAACAGCTAATAAACTTTTGGAGGCATGCACACTTTCCTTTATGTCCCCTCTAGGCATCCCGGGGAAAGTTGAGTGTTTGAATTTCCACGGGCCTTCGACTACACCCTGTCGACCACATCTGACACGAGTGAGTCATGTGGAGGTGAGGTAATAACGTCATGTCATTATTCTGGTAATTTGTGGTGATACGAGGGACCCCAGAGTGGGTACATAGAAACCAGCTGTGACCGAGGAACCGAAGCATGAAATGCAACAAAGTTTCAAAGTTCCTCTGACAAGGACTAGAAAAATCACTCTCCAGCCGCACATTCCTTATGTCCAAACCAAAATAATAAGATTAAATGATTTGTTTTCCTGTTTTGTGCTCGAGTGGTTATTGCGTTTGCTGATGAAAGTCAATGGCTAAATAATTATGTGGGCAAGTGATGAGATTTCTGGCTTTCATTTACTAAGCAGACTGACACCATAAAATGTTTCAGAGTATTCTATTGAAGGCTGAGGCTTTCAGTTGCTCTGAAGGACGTGACTTTAACAGTAAACAAGGGGGGATTCATCACTGTATTGAGCAGCTATAAGACAAACCGCCTCATGGCCTCCCATCTTCAAGGTCCTGGGTGTAAATCCCAGGTTAGATCTCTGTGTGGATTTAGCATGTTATGTTGGTACATGTTGGATTCCTCTCCAGCAGACTAAAGCCAGACAATTTAGCTTAAGTAGAGATTTTAAATTGTCCTTCTATATCTCTGAATGGTATCTTCTTTTTTTATCATTCGCATAACATTTTTTAAATGAAACATGCAGCATATTTGAGTCATAAAATATAAAAACGTTCATGACTTGCCACACCTGATTAGACAAAATCAAAGTCTGTCATTTCTTTTTTTTTTTTAACTTTTTTAATATCGCTAGCTTACTTCTGTAACATCACACTTTCCTTTATGTTTTCAGCTTCACAAGGTATCAAAAGACATAAGTACCTCAATACTGGCGTCTCCATGACGACTCCTCTCGCCTCTCTTAACAAAGAAGAACGTCCGGTTACATTTCAAAATAAGAGCATACAAATAAATCACACTGTTTTATAATGGTAGGGATTTTTCAGAGGAGGGCTAAATGTTTACATTAAAAAACAAAATCTGGTTTGGTTACTGAAATAAGATATTACATAATTCAAAAATCTGTGTTACCTGAACTGGCCCTGAGACAAATAAATTCTACCCATAACTTCTGTTAAGATTTTTAAAGTGGTCACTGCAGATGATTTCTGTAAGTTTCTGAAATATTTCTGCTACTGGAACTATCCATCCATCCATTTTCTTTGCACCATTGTCCCTTGGTGGGGTCAGGGGGGTTGCTGGTGCTGATCTCCAGCTGGTGTTCTGGGTGAGGGGTGGGGTCACTGTGGACAGGTTGCCAGTCTGTTGCAGGGCAACACAGAGACAGTTAGGACACACAACCATGCACACACACACTCACACCTAGGGACAATTTAGACAGACCAATTAACCTGACAGTCATGTTTTTGGACTGTGGGAGGAAGCTGGAGTACCTGGAGAAAGCCCATGCATGGGGAGAGCATGCAGGCTCCATGCAGGGGGAGTGGGGCTGGGAATTGAACCCAGGGTCTTCTCCAGAGCCTTCTTGCTGCGGGGCAACAGCTCTACCAACTGCACCACTGTGCAGCCCTTGCTGCTGGAACTAGCCAATCAGTATTGTTCTTTACAAACCAATGGGTGGACTATGTGACCGATTAGGGCCCCCTACTGGCCTGGAAGCCACCTGAACCAATGTAAAAGTACATGCACAAAGAAAAAGTTTAATGCTATAAAAGAGACAATAAATGGCTCATAATTCAGTGCTAATATCTGAATTATTTCCACTACTTGCGTCACTAAGGAAAACCTTTCTTGCTGTAATTTTCTATAAGCAGATCAACAAGTTGATGACTGGATTTCTGAGGTTTTTCATAAACACAGCACTAAACCTGACTCCTCGACCGCAGTGAGTCAGAGAAATAACTTAATGTTTATTCACAGCGAGCACCTTCTGAAACATGCTGGAACACATCCATAGCTCAGACGGCAGGGGGGATCATTCTCATTATAAAACTGCTTTTTGTCCTTATATGTGTTGTCTTTGACTAATAATTAAATTCCCTTCATGTTCTGAAACACTGTAGTGCGACACGTGCAAAATATCAGGAAATCAGAAAGTGGCTAAATACTTTTCACACCACGGTAGGTAGACAGTCTCTGTAGTGATGCTGCTATAGGTTTAGACTGGTGGAGGACAGTCTTCTTCTACTCTCCATTACACAAATGCATTATTTTTTTAACTATTAACTTGGTTTTCTCTCCGTTTTTTTCTGTCATTAGAAGTTGCATCTGGTGTTGTTATGTTTGGCTGTGATAGATTCCACATGGGGTGATGGTGGCAACCCTCAGTCAGCGGGTTGTCAGTTGGAGTCCTGCTCTGTCCGCCTCTGTCATTGTGTCCTTGGGTAAGTAGCTTCATCAGCGTATGAATGTAGTGTGAAGCATCCTCTCAAACCCCCATCGGTCGTGGCAGATGACCATTGGTGATGACGGTTTATTCCTGTTGAATTGCAGTTTTTTCTTTCCACTGTCGCCACTTGCGCGCTTGGGGTGAGGGTTTGCTGTGAAGTCAGTGACACAACACAAGCAATTGTTGCTATGTTCTTGTTTCTGCAAATGCACACCAGCTAGAGGAGTTGAAGCCATGAACATCCCACATTTTTTATACAAAGGACTTAAGGAGGGTATTTGTTAAAATTAGTTCTTCATTTTGTCACTTCTTTAATGTTCACTTATTATTTGTGCTATATTAGCAATAGTTTATATTTATAAACTTTTCTAAAGATGGAAATGGGTAGATTTAAAGGAAAAATGTGCAAGACAGTGCAGACAAATAAGAATGCTGGTTTGGAAGTCCAGCATTCTTATTCTCATTCGAAGGATCAGGAGTTGGAGTTCAGATAGCAAGTCACTGAGGCAGAAGTCAGCCTGTCCCGATTTTGACTTTAATTAAATTGTACTGTACTGTGTTGAGTTCTGTTGTTTTGGAATGTACTGAATTTGATTTGAACAGAACTTGTTTATTTTCTCTTGGAAGTGGCCCTTGGATGACTTTTGATGACCGTTCTAAATAAACTGAAAGAAAGTTTTTGTTTTGACCAGCAACTGCTTGTGAAGAACTTTGTATGTTTTCACTCTGTTTATTTATGCTTGCATTTATTCACAGTTTTACCTAAATCAAATATTTATTGCTGGATTTCCACACATTTTTTTTTACCTAATCTTACATTGCTCTGTATTTTTGCTGGTTTTAGATGATAAAATCTTGCTAAAAAGAATTAACAACCACAAAGAAGGAAACACAGACCTTTAAAATGTTGCAGCTAAAATAAGAGAAAAGTAAATTACAAAAGAGGGGATATAGAAGGGATCAAATTAGATCCCATACGTCCGATATGCCCATTAATGCAGCGGGCATATCAGATGTATCGAATATGTGCCAGAATATGTGCTTAAATATGTGCCAGATATTTAAGTATTTTGGTTCCAAAGGGATGTCAGTGCATCACTGAAATTTCTCCACATCTTCTGAACCGAAAGACCTGAAAAGAAAAACACTAGACCGACTGCAGAAAGAAGCGGTTCAGCAAACTCTGAAGGCGCCGCTTGTTTTTGGCCTGCAGAACATCTCCACTGAGAAGCAGCTGGAACCCTTGGTGAAATTAAGTTTTCACAGTACAGAAAGAGAAGCAACATAAACTCACATACATGGGAAGTTACTGCTGTTGTTTCAAATTGTTGTGATAAATCCCAGTTTGGAAAAATAAAAGATTTTTTTGTGTGTGTGTTTATCTGGACTGACTTTTGTATGCGTGCAGCCAAACCATAAAAAATTCTCCCTGTGATCTGGAACGATGGAAGGTGAGAACTCTGAGGGTGAGTTGCAAACATAATTGCCACGGAGAACATTGTTTATGGATGATTAAATCATGTTTTGCAAATTTTTCCAATGCGTTTGGTATGTAATACTTTATTACTCATAAAACATTTGGCACACATCAAGAGCCAGTGACTGGTGAGTGTGAGACACAGACTGGCATCTGAACAATTACTTTGTCAATAACCTGATCACGGTTGTTCTCAGCATCAGCTGAAGCAGAACGACCAGGTGTGGGTTCTTTTGGGTTAGATGTGGACAAATCTAATGACCCAGCAAGATCTAGAGAAACTCATCTATGCATTTCTCCTTAGTTTCGTTGATTACTGCAGCAGTGTCTACCTAAGAAAAATTGTCCAGATATTCAAACTTTTCTTTCACACCCACATTGTAATCTTAATTTGATCTGATCTACGGACTGTGACACAAACAAATTGGCTCCTCACACCATTTTTTTGCTCCAATGAAACAGGGCAACTACTTGAATCTTCCCAAAGTTGCACTTTCTCCAGCTCGGGTGAAAATTTTGAGGATGTTTTTTTCTTTTTAAGTAACAAAATAATTTTCCTGTACTTTTATTAAGCGCAAAATTCCTAAAAAAAAGTCTTATAATAATTTCTACATATTCTTGTTACTATTTTAACTATATCTGTATTAATTTATACATTTTTTTTAAATATTTGAAACATCTTTTTTTATCTTTGTATTTTTGCACGTTTGCTTCAGCATGTATCTATATTGGCCAAATTTAGCTGGAACCGAATATTACACAAGTGTTTTCCGACGGAACTAATACTCCGTAGCACTTCGGTCGGAATTCAGAAATCTTCAACATGGCGGAGGTAAGCTGTGTAAATGAAACCTCTTTATTTCCTCATATCTGGAGAACATAAACACATGTACTGAGATGTCAGTAGCGGTGCCGGGTTTGGATCACTATTGAATAAGTAAACGTAGAATGAACGGGCGGTGTTAGCCCGCTGCTAGCTCACGGTTTGGTTGCTAACATGCTAAGCTATTTTGTTGTGAAAACAGGTTTTAAATTAAATCCGGCAAAGATTAGGGTTAGTTGATTCTGAAAGGACTAATCTATAAAATCATTTACTGCTGACAGCAAACTGGCTCCTAAAAGAAGTAAAATCCGTCACTACTATGAAAAATGAATGCGTAATGTGGCGTTATCCTGTATAATACAGACTGTCAGACAATAAACAAATATCAGCTAAATGAGAATCTGAATTTAAAAAATTCTCCCACTTTCGTTTCACATTTGTTCCGAGTCAATATTTTGTTAAATAGATTAATTTGTTGGTGCATCTCTACTAATGAGAACATCAATGGAAAAAGTTACCAAATTTACTCTCAGCCATATATGAGGCATTTATTTCTGTTGATTTTGATACTTGCTTGTCCATATATTCAAACTCCTCTTTCACATCCACAATATAATCTTAATCGTATCTGATCTGTGGACAGTGACAAAAACCAATTGACTCAAAATTCAGACCCAATAGAGTGTGAATTTGACCCAAAATTCAGTATATGTGTAAAACAAACAAAAATCAGATTTTTTTTTAAAGACCAATTGAACAATTTCTGTTACACATCGATTTTATATCACTGTCCACATCAGTAGCACCAAAATCTGTTAAACCAAAAAGGCCAAATTTGTTTAGTTAAAACTTTTCTGAGGCCATATAAAAAAATTTCTGCTAAAAACAGATTCATTTTTATTATGAATCCTTGTTTTTTATCTACAATCTGGCCTTAAAATAAATTAGGTGGGATGTTTTCTATTTTTTTTATCTGTAAAATGCCATTAGTCTATCCACAGCATCAAAAACAAAAGCTATTTAGCCAAAACTTGCTTTTTTTGTTATACATTACATTAGAATGTAGGCCAAAAAAACACAGCTTATGAAAGAAAAATTATTTTGATGCATCACTTTCCATTTTGTATAGATACAAATGTGTAATTAAAAATCTCTTCCTGAAACATTTATATAAAACACCTTTTCTATTAACTCTCCTTGAAAAATTGGGTGGAAGGACAAAGTGTAGAGGAAAATAAGCACAAGCAGCAGGAATGACCCCGACCTTGAGAGGCTCCAAGCAACACAATGCTTCCCTCTCCTGACAAGGAGATGCTGATTTTATATTCCAGTTCTCATGCTTCAAACCAGAACCAGCTTTAATGGACATGGAACCAGTGTGTTTTAAAAGCCAGCAAACTGGTTTGACCCTGAGAGCGCCGCTGTCATAGCAACCTCAGCAAAACCACAGACTGTCCTCCTCCGTGCTACACTGCATTGATGCAGTAATTTATGCAAAAGGAGGCGCAACCAAGTATTGACAACATGTACTGTAGAGTCCACAGATGTCCGCCTTATAGGGTGTTATTATTGTTAAAGGGTCAGTATTATGTATTTTCCAGGCACGTAGTTCCATTATGGTACAGTCAAGTAACCGTGTTACCTTTAGGTGTTATAAATGTGTCTTGGTCCAGCATCTGGATTAGACGTGGACATCAGCCATTAATTTGATGAATTTATGCTGAAACATGGTTGCGTCCATGACAGTGGGTGACCTGACCAGGACCGTTTAGGCCAAAGCAGGAAGGTCCGATTAGATTACAGGAATGTGTTAACATCTGCAGGTCCAAGGTTCTCTTTATATCTGTGTTCACCTGCTTTTACATCTCTGATGTTGAGATAATCTGTGATTATAACAAGGCGATATAAGTCACCTCCCTTGCTTGGTTTTTTAATTCTTCTTTTATAATCTTAACATAAACCTTAAGACAAAACTTAAGTATATAAGCTTTTAAGACGCAACATTTTGCGTCTTAAAAGGAGAATAAAGCTCGGATAATTGATTTCTTTTGTTTTTTGTGTTTGCGTTCTCATAATATTACAACTATAATAATTTGTGTTATTTTGACTTTATTGTCACATGATAATATTCTTTTAACAGTATGACTCTATTTGTGGGGGGAGAAAACTAATTCTTAGCCAGATTCATAAATTTCATTATAGTTACCTTAAATTCAAAGTCCAAATAAATAGCAGTTTGCTTAAATTGTCAAATTAAATCTTTAAAAACCAAAAATTTGATTAATTGATCAAATCAATCTATCACCCAGCCCTTTCCTTTTATATTCTCAATGTGGACGATGGACAGTAAGGCCTGTTAGGAAAGCAGTTTTTGATTTTTCCTGAAGTCCAGGTGTGAGTAGTTCCCTGAGCCTCGCTGCCACAGACATTGACGTGATAATTCCTGTTCCCACAGACCCACAGCTTACAGGACATGAGGCAGCAGGCGGCTGTGGCAGCCAAAGTCTTCATTCAGAGAGACTACTCCAACGGAACCATGTGCCACTTCCAGACCAAGTTTCCTTCAGAGCTGGAGACCAAGGTGGGAGACGTGTTTAACACCAGGACCCCAGCCGTCCTTTTACGAGGAACAGCAGAGTGTTCCTCGTAAAATGACACAATCCTAACAGGAGGCTGAAGGCCTCAATCACAGCCGCTGACTTTCCAGGTTTCTTCTGTTTTCAGTCATAATGGAAGATCTGAGTTTTGTTGAAATTTTAGGAGTTGTTGTTCTTTCTCAATGTTCTCCATTATGAGCTTTGCATTCTGGGCTAATGGGACAAAATGATGTTCATCAACAACCCACGGTCCAGAGGGGGTCTCGGTGTTCTCCCCTGAAACCTCCAGCCAGCTGGCAGAGCAGACGCCTGCCGTCACATCACAGTCCAGCTGAGCACAGCTCCACCGTTGTAGGAAGAAGCTGATTAGAGGCTCCGTGTCGCTTCCTTCTGGCAGAAAGTGAACTTTAAGACCTTCGCTTCATTTCAAAATGCCTCAAAGTTGCATCTAAAGTGTTTAGTGAGACTGGAGGCTGGTCTGCAGGGAGAAGTGTTGCTATAAACATCAATATTTATTCATGGATAGGAAGGCGCCTGTTAGCTAGTGATGCGTACCGCCGGGCTTCATTATTACACATCGAGTCATGAACATAAAACCAGACTGTTCCAATGGGGGACATGAATAGGAGAATGTCACAGAAATGGTTGTAGCGTTCTTATTTCTGTAAAGTTTTATCTAAGTTGAAGCTGAGGCAATTGCAGATGTTTTGAAATGTAAAAAATGGTTTTAATCCATAAACAATTTGGTTATTGTCAAGATCCAAGAGAACTAAACAAATTTCTTGTTTTTAATAATGGACCATAATTAGATTTTACATAATTGCCCCTTAAGAGACATAAATACTTTATTAGATATTTTACAGTATTTGGTGACTGATATAAATATGGCGAAATTCTACTATTATGAGTTTGGTTTTTGTTGTTTACTGAACTTTCAGAAATGTCAGAGAACCACAACAAAAGGAAAATGATGCTGAAAACATCTCAAAACTACTTGTGCTCTTTTTTTCCCCCCACTTATTTTAGCACCAACTGAACCAAACATTTCCGCAGCACATGAACATGTTAAGGTTGTCAAAGTCAAGCTAGCATAACTGACCTGCTTTCCACTTTTAAACTTAAACTGTACAAAACAGAGTTTACAAGGATGTGCAACTCAAAGTTCTCAACAAAAGAAGAGGATCACTGATTGGTGGAGAGTCCAGAGTCACTGTGACGAGGAGAGAGTCGAGGAACACCTGTTTCGTTGTACATTATCGACATCATCCGAGCTGAGCGGCGCTTCGTAGCCAGATTGGCTCTTTCCTCTCCCCACTAATGTGCTCCCATGGTGCAGCAGAACATTTCCTCATGGCTCCGTCCACAGCTGGAACCCAACCAGGCTGTGCAACATGTGTTTGTCATTTCTACCATGAGGAGTTTGATTTCAGGATTCATAGAAGCTGGTCAGCAATGTTCTCAGCTGGCCCAGTACTTAAGAGTTAAATATTTGAATTTGAGTCATTGATTAAACAGTTTATTTATTTATTTATTTATTTATTTATTTATTTATATTTTGCTGAGAATCCAAATTGTAATGTTTCTAAGTTTTTCCATCACCAGAAAACCAGCTAAGCCTGGTGGTAGGGGGCGCTGGCGCTGTTTAAAAAATGTTAAAAGTTAACAGGAAATGTGAAAATATGAGGTTATTATATGGAAAACACTATTGACTATACGTAACCATTCACAGTCTCGCATACAATTAAAATTTCTGACTTTTTTTATTCTTGCACTAAAGTTAAAATCCAAATTACCGTACGTAATCAATCAGTGGATCTTAAAACCAGCTATGTAATACTGGTCACATTTTAAAAGTGAAATAAATTCAAAGAAATGTAATGTGTTTACTACCAATGAATAACATTATTAATGCAACAAATTCAGGCATTTCTTTTCTTGTGTCTTCCTAAATCCAAACATGTTGTTTAGCAGGTTCTGCTTGGAGTAGTATTCTGGACTGGCTTGTGATTGGTTTTTATTTGTCCATGTGAATGCACTGTTTACTAGCAACACTCTGATTGCATGAAAAAGATCCGCCAGTGTTTGGTTGATGGCATTTACATATAATTTTTGTAAACAGTTTTTTTTTCAATTCACAAATATACACATGCATATTTTGTAATTTTTTTTACAATAAGTCCACTCAGCTGAACGTTGCTTTGGACCAGAGTCTCTTTCTAATAGCTGCAGATGATTTGACATTGTGGGCTACGCCACATTTGGAGAGCGCCCCCTACTGCCTAGTTCAATGCACCAACCGTAACATGTCTTTGCTGCCACTGGTTTTGATACATACATATTTAGGTAAGCTAATTAAAATGAATCAACCAATGACACTTAGCCTGGAGGGGGACAGTTAAAGCCTGGAGGGCCGCCAGGCCTATAACACAAGAGGGAAACTCCAGGTTTGTGTTTGTGAGGCAGTAGCTGGAACTCGGATGTGTAGATGGAGGAGAAGGTTGAAGTCTGAAGCAGAACTGTGACTTTGACGCTCATTACCACATGAAAGAGCTGCTTCCCATCATTTCAGAAGCTTTTTTGGCACGTCCCCATGAGTCTGGTGGTCTTCAGTGTTTTTCCGGTATTTATTTCATATCCACTTCAACGCTGGGCAGATGAGACTGTGGAATAGCTCATTCTCACTGCCATAAAGTTCTTCCCCCTCACATTCGTTCAAGATTAGCTGTTCCTCTATTTCTTTCTTTCCTTTCTTTTCTTTTTTTTTTAAGCGCAACTCGGGGGCCAAACTTTTTATGGCCTGCATTTTTATTTAATGAGTTAATTTGGCTTTTTTTGTTATTTGAGCCAACATTTTTTCCCTTTTTGCAGGGTTTGCATATTTTGTGGTTTTCAGAAATCACGTGGTTTTGCGATGTTTTTTTCTTCAGGCATATTTGTTGTCTTAGTTTGTGTGATTTTCTTTTCTTTCCTGTTTGTTTTTTTTAATGTTGCCAAAGTACCAGGAGAGCATTTTGAGTCCATGTGGCTGCTTACTTTCTACACTGATCGGTGAAGTTTGATTAATTGTCTGGTTTTGCTGGCCTGAACCTCACAGCAGGAAGATGCTCACAACCTTCAAACTGGGAAATTAGTGGGAAAATAAACTTTAGATGTGAAGTGCCAGATACGATGCATTCCTCAGGCACAAGAAGCAGAACACTAGATGGGTTTCTGCTGCTCCTGGCTCCGCTGAGAGGAGACTCACTGACTTGTCTCTTTTTTCTTTCTCTTTTCCCATCTCCGTACTTCAACACAAAAATCTGAGTTCAGTAATCGCTACATACTTTTTTTTATGTTTTGCTTCAATACAAGTGGCATTTCACAGAACTGACTCAAGATTTGGTGAGATTTTTTAATGAGTAGAAGATACAAATGGATGGGCTGTACAACAAAAAGTCTTAATTTACAACATTTTAAGACCTTAATTTTACATTATCTAAAAAATATACAATAACTGGCCTTGAATACATGAATCATGGCTTAATCAGGCCAGAAACAGGCTAGGTTTATACTTATACCACATCCAACCGAGTTGTCTTTACTTAGTCATTGTATTTTATTCAGAAGTATCAAAATGAAGGAGAGGAAAATAAAAATTCACTTTATTTTTATTTAGCACCACTTCAAAGACATGCACAGAACAAAATCCAAAAATCCGAAATACAGTTAAAAAAAGACATAAATTAAGTTGTACATATCAAAAAACAAAAATACTCTATGATGAGAAAATGGAAATGTCTGGTAAATGTTTGTAACAGACTTCTAGAATATAAAAACTTTTTAGTTAGTTTTTTTTATTCGTAACGACTTTTAAAAATCCTCTTATGTTCATGCAAACGTTAAACCTCAGAAGCTTGTGATCAGGTCACAACAAACTCCAACAGTTCAAGGCTGTGAATACTTCAGAGCTCTGAGTCCAACAGTTTCACTTGGAAACCCAGATCATGTCTTTTAGTTCGGGGAGCAAATGTGTCTCTGAACAGGAACATTTCGAGAGTTGCTTTGCTTTGTGTACTTGCGATGTTTGTGTCCAAGTTGGACCGTTTCCTGCCGGTTGCTGAGTAGAAACATTCCCGAGGCTCGTAGCCGAGGCGACCCAATCGACTCGGGAGGTGTTTTGAAATGCGGGAAGGAAGCCTAGAATTCTCTTGGTGCATGACCGGCCTGAGTACATCCAGCTCCTCGTTTATAAAGACCAAAAGAATTGCTAAGATAAATCCTACACGCACCTTTTAAACAATTACCTTACTGATGTCCTAATTTGACCTCCTTGGTCTTGTTTTATTGCTTTCGCATGTTTCAGATTGATAAGCAGCAGTTTGAGGAGACGATACGGACGCTGAACAATCTCTACGCAGAGGCAGAGAAGCTGGGAAGTCAGTCGTTCATCGAAGGCTGCCTGGCCTGCCTCACCGCCTACACCGTCTTTCTCTGTATGGAGACTCACTACGAGAAGGTGGGATATGGAGGCTGTGCAAAGTCACGCAGTCTTCACATTTGTTTGAAGTGAGTCCATCCAACTCCATTAAGACTTTTCAGCTTAATGAATATATATTATTTACGGCTGGAACTAATAATTATTTGAATAATCCTCTTATCTATCGATTGTTTTGAAGATTAGATTTTTTTTTTTAAATGGCACATTCTACATTGAAAGATTCAAATAAACAAATAATTAATTTCTTTTTTTTTTGGATGAGAAAAATTAACATTTTATTATCTAAATGCAGTAACAGCATTCTTTTAGTAAATCTGAACTGGGTAAGGAATTTTGGCTAAAATCTTTTCCCAGGTGTTTTTATCTTACAGTT
The DNA here is from genome assembly GCA_903067075.1 of Micropoecilia bifurca. Taxonomy (NCBI): domain Eukaryota; kingdom Metazoa; phylum Chordata; class Actinopteri; order Cyprinodontiformes; family Poeciliidae; genus Micropoecilia; species Micropoecilia bifurca. The sequence goes on from CAEGAF010159034.1 coordinate 30,906, forward strand.
ATTATCCAGTACAATTTTGGCTAAATTACTGTTCTGCATCTGATCAGCAAATGGCCTTTTTTGAATTTGCAAGCTAAAGTCAGCGATCAATTGATTACTAAGTTAGTTGATGCGTATTTCCATAATCGATTAATCAAGATCAAAACCATTAATCGTTTCAACCCTTATATCTTTTCTTTCTGTTTTGGGATTTGTGTTCTCAAAAGTCACAATTTTGTTTTAAAACTTAGCTTTTTTTATTTTTTTAGGTTTTAAAGAAGATTGCTAAATATATCCAGGAACAAAACGACAAGATCTACGCGCCACGAGGCCTCCTGCTGACAGATCCCATCGAAAGAGGACTGCGAGTCGTATCCTCCCACTCGCTGTGAAACCATTAATCCAATTTAAAATAACCTTTTCTTTTTTCTACAAACACAGTGATGATTGTAAGCTACAGTCCTCATCATAAAAACATCCATTTCGTATGAGCCTCTGGATTTCCAGGAAAGGGCGTCTGAATGCTCATGGTTTTTTACTGTACTTCTGATGGTGGTTAAATATGGAATCTAGCAGTCAAAGCGGCTTACAGGAAATCTGCTGCTATGAATGTAAACTCTTCAAAAAGTTACATAAAAGTCCTATGTAATCTATAACATCTCCATAAAACCAATGGGTGCCCAACATCCTGACTGTCGCTGCGTGTGTGTGTGTGTGTGTGTGTGTGTGTGTGTGTGTGTGTGTGTGTGTGTGTGTGTGTGTGTGTGTGTGTGTGTGTGGTGGCGGCGGCTCACCATGCTCTTTAATTCCAGCTGGGTGGGAAGAGGAGATGAGGGTTAACAGAATATGAGTGAAATTGTTTGCAGCTGAACTTTGTTCCCGTCTCGCCGGTGGAGTGACAGCGATCTGGATTATTTCTCCAACGCCGTCAAACTGCTGCCCTGATTTTAACAACGGAGGGAGGAGAGGGGAGGAGTTGACAGCAACGTTTCACCTGAACGGGCTTAACATTTTAACAAAACTAATATGAAAATTCAAAATGAACAAGCGATTATCGTAATAATTGAATATTCGGTCATTTATTTTGACGATTAATCAGGTGAAAATTACCACCTGCAGATTTTTCATTTTAGCTTTTTTAAAACAATATGAAAAATGCATTAACGGATGCAAATAGATAAACCAATTCCCCTTTAAAAATAAGAAAATATTTTGTTGCCTACAATGCAATAACATAGCATTACTTTACTAGGCCACTTGAGTTCTGGGTGGAACATAATTACAAGCATTTAAGATTTTTCAAGTTAAATGCAAAATGTATATATTTAATGTATAGTTTGTACAGATCTTTCAGAAAATGGCCTGTTTTAGTCTGTATACTCCAGTTAACGATGAATCGATGACTAAATTAGTTTCAATATCGTCAACTAAAATAATTTCAGATTTCAGAAATTCACAAATTCAGTGAACTGATTGCAGATTATCTTGTTTGCCACTTTAACAAACTTGATTAGACGTTTTTTATTCTGAACTCGTAAGTTTTCAAACCAAAAAACAATAGAAAAAGTTCAAACTGATTCAATAAAAAAGGCTTTTATGGAATGCACATATTTAACTTCCTGAAAGAATACACTCTCTACTGCCCTTTTTATTCAGATTATATCAGTGTTCATAAAAAAGATCAGTTTATAGTCAGCTGTACATACCCAAATAATTGTAACTTGTAACAATGTAGAGTAGCTATGACAAATGGACCTCTGTTATATTTGCATCCAAAGAGAGACAAAGAACCTTTGAATTACAAATGAAAAGTTCCTGGAGATCCTGAACTTAAACAAAACCCTTAATGCAAATTCACTCTGCATTTCCAAATTTTGTGTTGACGCAATTTGTAACAATCATCGCAACTTTTCTGCAAATCCGACCAATGAGCTTAACGTTTTCTGTATTTTCTTTGTTTTGGACCAATCACTGCAACTCATCTAAATTTTGACCAATCACTGAGCCACATTCTAATTTAACTTCCTGTTTTTATGACGTCTCTTGAAAGCTGAACCTGCCAGATGAAAGCGTGTGCGTCGCCATTTTTTAAAAAAAACATATAATTTATGTTCTTGGCAAAAACAGTTTTAAATTGTTCTAAAGGATTTGCTTCTACTTGGCATACAGTTGCTGTTAAAACGAATGACCTACATGGAATTATTCTTTGCACTTTAATGATGTATCAGGACCTGATTTTATTTGCATTAAAAGCGATTTTTCAATAAGGTACTTGAAAATGTTGTTTGCACTTTAAATATTAACTGTCACCAAAATAGGTAAAGGTTAACAGCAGTTCAAACTCTTTGTAAGATTGGCAAAAGTAAAGCTGAACTTTATTTCAACAACTTTTACTGCAGCTTTTAGAAAAATTAGTCACTTTAGGTTGCAACAATCACCAAAAAGAAAACACCCTGCAATATGTTGGAGGGACTGACTGTCATGTTACCCTGTTTATGAATGTGCCTTAGTTAAATGTTTAGTGTTTTTCAGAATTTCATTTTGAGATTGTGATATTGTAATGAAGCCCATTCAACCCAATTTTTGGGGGGAAGCTTCAAATAAATTGGTGTTAAGTGAAATGTTACTGAGCCTTGTTGAGTGTCTCAGGCCAACACACAGATCAAGTGCGCTGGAGCTTTTGGTTTGGGTTGAAACTCAGTGTGTGATCTCACCGCAGATGAACTTCCCTTAACAACCTGACCAGATCGAGATCACCATCTACGAAGACAGAAGCTTCAGCAGATAAAATCCCATGGTGAGTCCAACCGCAGCCAGAGCCAGTAGTTCAGATGCTGATGCATCGCGCTCAGCAAGCTAAACATTTCGACAGCACGCACATTTTTTTCCCCAAAGTTGTAACTGAAGTTTGGAGTGAGCGCCTTGGCCCTGGAAGTAAAGAGGAGTAATAAAACGAGCTGCTCTCCCCTTTCGCCCCTCTGTCCATTGCTCTTAAAAAGAAAACCTCCTACCCACTGAGAGACGGATCCCACATCAAAGTTAGGAGCTGTGAGTAATATTACCAAGCTACTTCCCCACCAGGAAGCCTGTTTTTATGGAGCATTTTTTAGGGATTATTCTTCCTCCTCAATGTTCACATTGTAGCGCCCAGTGTTTAGTCATACTGTAAATTAAGCAAGAGGCTGATGTTTAAAACACACCAGCGAGCCAAAACCCAAGCAATGCATCCAAAAACAAAGTGATGGAGAATCTCTTAATCACAGGAGCCCTGTGGATATTGTTAAGTCCTTCAGTAAGCGGAATTAATTAAGCGATTATCACACTTAAAAAGTCATTAACTTGTAGACTGTGCAATCCAAATATGGAAGAAACTAAGAAGAGCTCCGGCGTTGCTTTTCGGTCACCTGAGGGTTAGTCACAACGCGTCGGCCATTTTGTCAAAGCAACAAACCTCAGTGTTTTAATGGGATTTTATGTGAATGACAGACAGTAGTGCATAATTGGAAAGTGGAAGGAGAGTGATGAATGGGTTTCTTCTATTTCTACAATTTAAAAAAAAGGAAAAGTCTAAAGCCTCTGAGTCAGGTTTTGTTGAGCCGCCTCTTGCTTTGCTCCTGCTCGTTTGGGTTGTTTCACATGTTTGCATAGTAAAAAATGTTGCCCATTCTTTTTGCAACATAGCTTAAACTCAAGTTTTTCCACATATTGGCTTTGAGGTTTAGGTCAGGACTTTGACTGGACCATTTTATCACATGAATTTGCTTTAAACACTGAATTGGTTTTCTCCTGGGATTTGTAACTCCATCTACCTGCGCTCTAACCAGCTTCCCTCTGCTGAACAAAAGCATCACCATGATGAAAATAACAATCTGGATTATGGTGCGCGTTCATATTGGATCCTGTTTTATCTGTTAGTCGTAGGAGGATAACGATACCCTAAACTCACAGGACGAGATGAAATTCTAATATTAAGTTCTGACTAAAAAAAAAAATCAAGAAGATCAAACGTTTTTATTTTTACCACAAACTCAACACACTCTTAATGATTTCTTTTAATCTCTTCAAACCTTGGGGCAGAACTTTAACTTTGCATGGGCCTGTAGCAGAACAGCTGCTTATCAAAGTTGCTGTATGTAGCTATTTTTTGTTAGTTTATGAAATAAAAAGATGTGGCTTTCCTCCTGCATTTCTGTAACGGCAGCAGTGACACCAATGCAGGGAGAACAGAGATGCACAACATCTCTTGTTGGAAACGTGTCACTATTTAGAGTTTGTTTCAGCTAAAGACGACAGCATGAAGGCTCACTGTTCCCTCTGTGCAGGAGACAAACACCCTTGAAAATGTGGGAGACAGAATAACCAATGATTTTCAGTATTTCTCTCATGCAGCAATTTGATGCAATGAGAACAGAGTGAGAAAGCCCCCTAGTGGAGGATGGATCCAATAGCGATCAGCCCCAGAACAGTTACCAGCTGATTGTTGATGTACAAACAGTAATTTGTTTAATGCCACAAGCATTAAATACAACATTGAAAAACATATTTTTTTTAAGTTTGTCACTTGATATGAATTGATATGTGTAGACATTTTTACTGCCAGCTGTAAATCTGTTTTCTTTTTCTTCTGCCATCTTTTAAACTGCATTGAATCTTTTAGTTTTGAACTTGGAATATAAGAATAGACTTCCATCCTATCAAACTGTACAGCTTCATAAACACTGCATATAATTTGAACAGTGGAATGAGTTGTTTGGAAAGGATGTGGTAAAGGAACAGTATTGGAAGCCTTTTGCTACCATTTTGACCATTTGTTATCTAATGGTCAAAGTTATCCCAAAGTACATCTTCTAGTACTGATTTCAGAAATCTTTGGGTCTTCTAAGGTTTCCTGCGTCTCAACCGTCTCCACCTGGTTTTATTTCTGTTGCTCCTCCCTCTTGAGGCAGGACAGCATCATATCAGCCACAGATGGTGGTCCAAATACCTACAGATCTTCCACATTGCTCATCTCATCAATCTTTCTGACAGTCTGGCTCATTTAGGACCTCCCAGGTCCAGATTATCCTGAAAGGTTCTGTGTGTTAGAGGTAGGACGGGGTAAGGTGGCAGCTCTACAGCAGAGACGGAACCATCAGTCAGGAGCGAGACTTTCTCAGTAAATGCGTTACCGTAGGTATGTTGTGTCTGGCAAAGTCTTTGTGACCACAGACCCCTGTGCATCGCTCTGCTGTTGGCTAACTACCAAAACGATTTCTCTGCTCATCTGAAATTCCGAGCCGAGGGCCTCAGCTCTCATGCAAGTCCTTTGGAGGAATATAAAGCCAGGACTTTTATAAGTAGGTGTTGATAGAAGTGTGCATGGGATATTTACCACTGTCAAAAGCAGGGTGAACCATAGCTAGCGATCCGACTGCGGGGACCTGCAGTACATCCATCTCAGAGTTTGTTTTCTGCCAGTGTCTCTCCTCTGTCTCCTCCAAGCACGGCCTGATACAAAAAAGCTGAAAATGAAGAAAAGCCACTCTGGTCCAGAGCTCTGATCTCTGGAATGTTCAGCTTTAATCAGCGAGCTCCTTATTGAACTTGAGCTCCTCCAGAACACATAAAACCTTCGTCTCCCTCCCGTCGAAGGTCCAGCAGGCTTAAAGCAGGAATTCTGTTTTCTGACCATCTGCCAGGTGAAAAGTTGAGCGGCGGTGAAGAATCGGCCCCCGGTGGGAGGGGAAACGGGCTTGGCCCTCGACCGTCCTGGGGCCGACGGCGCCAAGTCCGTGTCCCGGCGTCTGTTTCCGAACACATTATGCCGTCGCCCCAGTCTCTCCTGGCTCGGCGCGCAAACCTGTAAAAATCAAGTCTGTTCAGACTGTTGGACTGGGGGGGAGGGCAGAAGTGATGTTCGCCATTAGTTCTTTTTTCATTCCCTGAAAACGGAGCTTTCCCTTAGCTGTCAAGTTCATTTTTCACAGGCCAAAACGGGGGGTAATGTTCAGCCTTTTTTTTTTTAAATTGCTGTTATTATGCAGGGCAGTAAATCATGTTAATAAACCTCCCTTTCAAACATCCTGATTCATGTACTTCAATGCTCCCAATTGTGTGATCAGATTAAGGCTGATCCATACATTACTGCAGGCTGAAGCCTCCAACTCTGGACCTGCTGTCGGCAGACATGACAGCCTCTTGTTGTTTGCATCAGTGAGATACAGCATTGTTAAAATGTCATCTGCTCCTTAAAATAAATGAACTCTTAAAACAAAACGTAGTCTGAGAGTCACACATGCTAGTAGATATGGATTGAAACAGATTCATCCCCCTGAAATGTAAACTCAAGACGACAAAGTAAATGAGCCTAAATCAAAGTGTCTGTGCATCTTTAAAAAGTCTTAAATTGATGCATCTATTAAGGCTTAGAAAGGTCTTTATTTTTATTATTTTATTTCTTTAAATTTAAGTTTGTCTTAAATATGTTTATCTTAGTTTTACATTTTCTCGTGGCAGGACTATTTCTTATATATTCTATGTAGTTATTTTATCAATCAAGCTAAAGTCAGTGAAACACAGACGTCTTCATTGTGCTTTGAGTCGAGGCTTTAGGTCACCTGAAGCTGACCACTGATATACCCTGGACAGCCAGCTGGCTTTAGTATGTCCATCCTGGCTAAGTGGGAATTTATTGCCGACTCAGTGTTTTGTCCATTTCTGTCACAGTACAAGTTTTATAGTCTTAAAACTATACATGAAATTGAAGTTTGATCGAATTTGAGTTGGTGAAAGTGGAAGAACCCATATGGATTGCTCGGAGAGCCCTTCTGAGAACTGTTGCAATAAAATTAAAATTGTGAAAGTTGAATTGAAATATTGCAGGTAAACACTGCTCAGTTTTAAAGGATTGATGCCTATTCAATAACAGCAGGATTAAAATGACACTACTGTTGGCTTATATTACAAATAAGATATTTTTTTTAGCTAGGTGTCTTATCATAGGGATTTCAGTTTTTTATTATTCATAATACTTTAACATAGCATGCAAACTCGGAATGTTTTTCCTAATTTACTTTTTTCCCCCCCCCTGAACTGCCCAATTCTCAACTTTTCACCCCAAATAAAAATCTGATTCGAGCCACTTCCACATGAGGAACCGAATCAGAAACGCATCCGATTGTTTTCAAAGCGGCTGCAGGCAGATCAATCGTGTCTCACTTCATCTGACTTTTTATGTCATTAACCTGAGACATGCGTCATAATTCTGACCGGATGTAAACGATGGCTGAAAAAAAATATCCTAAATATGAAAGAAGTCTGTCAGTGAAGCACGTCCCATCCTGGTCCCACCACTCTTAGCTCTGATTACACATCCAGACATGTTTCTGTACATGTTTTGCAGTTGTTGTTTTTTTAGCTCTGCTTCTGATTTTGTCAAAATAACATCAGCGCCCATTGCTGAATTAACTTTTAAATAAATCAGTACCGTATTTTCCGCACTATAAGGCGCACCTAAAAACCTTAAATTTCCTCAAAAGCCGACAGTGCGCCTTATAACC
>CAEGAF010159039.1:0-35428 GCA_903067075.1 Micropoecilia bifurca
GTTTAGAGGTTCTGTCCTGATTGGTGAAAAACCACATCGTGTATTTTTGTGACATGCATAATATTTAATTTACCCTTTTTCACTTGGGTGAAAAAAAAAAAAAAAAAAAAAAAAAAAAAACTTTCTCACCCGCCATTACCTTGTTCCACCACAGGGACTGAGTGTTTGAGGTGATGTGCAGTGTTAATTTTAGACCACACAGTGTTTTGAAGCCAAAAGTCTCACCAGAGCAGCTGCTTCTGCATATTTTCTGTGCCCACTAAAATATGCAGACCATATAAAATATGCAGACAACAAACCATTTCTAATGATTTTCTTTGAAAGGTAGCTTCCTTCTTCCTAGTCTTTGACTGAACTGAGATTTTTGTGGGTTAATGATTAATAGCTGTCCGGTTCACATGTCTCGCTACCCGAGCTCTGGATTTTTGCAGCTCATCCAGAGTCGCCATGGGTGTTATGGATGCTTCCATGAGTAATGCTCTCCTTTTTCTACCCGTTTGCTCAGGTGGATGGATGGCTTTGTCTTCAGAGATTTACTGCTGTGGAATATTTTTCTGCCTTTGCAGGATGGATTGAAAAATTTTCCACGCATATTGTTTAATAATCTAACTCTGTTTCAAACCTCTTCATAACTTTATCTCTGACCTCTCATTAGTACATGCATCAAAATAATGAGATTAAATTACACACAGGTGGATATTGTTTCCCATTAATGTGACTTCTGGAAGCATCTACATTTTATTCAGGGTTATCAGACTACTTTTTTTCCAGATTTGTATTTGTAAAATAGCCTTTAGAAGTCTTGTGTATTTTTTTTTCATTTCACAGTTTACAACCACTTCACTTCATGCCATTGCATACATATGTCCAATCAAACACTGGTTGTGGTATGAAAAAATGCGAACAAATTCGATGAATATGCATATTTTTGCAAAAACTGTACTTTTGCACTTTCTCAAATGTACTTGATGAGACTTTGCTGTTTTCAATGCTGCACAAATGTACCAAGGCATACATACTTAAGACTCATATACAGTGAGATGTGAAAATATCAGCAAAGCACATCAGTGTGTCTCACTCTAAGATGTCTGATGTTACCAATGTTGGGCATTGAACCAATATAAACTCATCTCAGCCAGCTTCCCAGCTTGCAGCCAAACTTGGCTGTGGGACAAGTTGCTGTGGGTTGCATTTTTGTGGAAGATTTTGGACATGATATTGGACATTTTAGGCCGTTCCAACATTCCCTGACTTTTTTTTTATTATTATTATTTATTCTTCCAAACATACAAGGCCATCAAAAAACACTCTGGCCTCAACCTTCGTAGTTGTTTTTGGAAACACTTAGTCATCCCACATAAAAAGAAGAAAACTTTCTTAGATCATTATCCCAACATCTGCTTGTCAGAAAGCAATGATCAATTATCAGTTTATGAATTAAAGCCATTTGCCAGTGGTGTACTCATTACACATCTCATGATGTTTTGACATAGGAGTATTTTTAAAAGAAAACCGATCTCTTGCTTTCCTCAGGTCAAGAGTGATGTGTTGAGAGCAGCAGCACAGGCCATATTGCCCATAGTTATTGAGAAATGTGGCCCTTTGGGCATTTTCTCCCCTCTTACCAGTTTTCCTTCCTCTCATCTGGCCACACAGCTTCCCTTCTCAGGGACTATTTCACCTCCAGCTACTGGAAATCCCCCTGTCTGGTGAAAGGCATCCCTCAGTGGCACTCAGCAACCATTTCAGACAGACATGTGATTCGGCCCAGACGGAATATGACAAGCATCTCACTCTTTTTGGCACAGTGAAATGACTTCTGACTGGTTTAGGAAGGAAATGCATTGACGGAAAAAAAATGTTTATGTGCTGAGTATACAACATGTGAAACCATACACCACAGAAACAAATTCCAGGGTTTTATTGGGAAACTGGTTCACCTTCTTGGCAAAATAGAGATTTTCTAATTAAATAACCTTTTGCTTAACAGCTACAATGTTGAGCGGAATATATGATTTTTGCTAGTTTTTCTTTTGCAATGTGCTTAGGCTAGTAACTCATAATAATTTTATTGATTTTCATGATACAACTATAAAAAAAATTATAGATCGATTTACTGACATGCTTTCACTCTGAGTAGATTTAACTGACAAATGTTTTCCTCTCTACATGCAAAACAGAAAACAACCATTTTAAGGTATTTTTACAAAAGTTTTTTGTGAGTATAGCACATTAATTTAATTTATTTAAGAATAACCTAAGGACAAGTTGTTTAAGTATACGTGGCTTTTGAGCAGATTGTTTTTAGTTTTGGTTGTTTCTTTTAGTTAAATTCAAGATTCAAATTTTTTAATTATTCTGGGGGAAAAGTACTAACACGAAGGTCCTGTTTGCTTGCTTGTTTTTTTTTTTGGCTGGTCAGAAAAAAACATTGTCTCATTCAGCTGTTTACTTCTTTGAATCTGAACTTCTGATCTTAGTATCTTAGTAGCTAAGGTTTTTGCTCCTTTTTTTCTGTGTTCGCATTTGTCATATCTTAAAAATCTCTTTATGAAGTCAAAAAATTACAAAGTGGGACATCAGGTACTGTGGATCCAGCTGGAATATTATATTCCATTGGATTCACATCCTGTTTTAAGGGAGACAGGTTTTATTTTTTCTAAAGCAATCAAATGGCTTTCAAATTACTCATCTGAGTTGTGAAATAATAGAAAAGCTGATACAAATTTTATTTCATTTCATTTTTCACACTTTCGGTTTTTACTTGTAGTAAATTTGGGATTTAAAGAACAGTTTGCTCATGTAGTTTTGTTGCAAAAGTTCCTATAGCTATAAATCAATTAGCCTCTCTTGAAAATGTATAATAGCTTTATAATTTACCGACATCCAGTGCATTTTAGGGGTAAGTTTTGCATCAGAGAAGGTTTCAAAACAACTCGATTCTCTGTGTACATGATTTTAGCTTGAACCTGTCTCCAGCTGTAAATCTATGTCTATATTATACTTTTATTTAAAATCCAGCCTCCCTCCATTATACAAGGTTCGTGCTATACGAGTCTAGATGGCTGTTTCCATTCTCTAGACTAAGGTTTTATGGTACTAGTCGTTGTACCCTGGAGGTATGTTTTGTCTCGGCATCTATTCCCATTTCACTTTTTAACACTCCTTGTCAGAAAGGGGATATGTCATTTCCCTCTGTAAATCCGAGTGGAACGTTAGCTTCCCCAGGAAACACATGTTTTACCTTTGCAGACCTGATGAAGGTTATAGCTTCTTAGTCATCATCGTAATATTGTACTCTGTGACATTCAAACGCGCAAGAATGTAATTTCATATGCACAGGCCCCTCTCACACATACACACACACACACACACACACACACACACACACACACACACACACACACACACACACACACACACACACAAATCTTTGCACATTTGCATGCTCTCGAACAGCAGCCTTCTGCTTGGCAAGAGTGATATCATGTGACAGTGGTACATGCCTTAGATGGCGCCCCATAGTGAAACTGTGAAATGTTATTATTTAGTTCCTTGCCAGTGGTCTGTGACATGGAGAAGGACAGAAAGGGCATACAGTGAAGGGGCTTTAAGTTAACACTCTATACAGCTCCTACACACAGACTCCAAATCATTTCTGTTTCATTTCACGACATTAAGTTACATTTCACATTTATTCTTTTTTGTAAAAAGTTTCTTAGCCAAATAATCAAATTGTTTCTTAAAGGAAGGGAAGTGGGTGTGGGTATTATGTAAAGTCAACTTTGGGTTTTAAGCTATCGTAGAATGTAATTCCCTCATCAAAAACATACCTGGAGTATTGCTTTGATTCTTTCAATTAATGTTTGAGAAGACCTTGATAGCAGTCATTTGAGGATGCCTAAACACTGGCTCCCACAAAAAACCCTGGATTTCTGCTGAGCCTATCATACAAACTACTTCTAAGTCCTATGATCCTGAGAACAGTTGAAAACGGCATGATGGAAAAGTATTGTTGTGATTTCATGCTGAATGCAGAGTGTCAGAAAGAGTAGGAGCTTCTTAAAGAGACGGAGGCCAACTTCAGTCAGTCAAATTGTAGTCAGTTAAAGTTATGTTTGCCATATAGAGAAATTTTATAACTGAAAACAACATAGTTACATGATTGTTCTATAAAATGACACTCTGTGAAATACATGATACTTCCTCTCCAATACTAATTTTTTCATTTTGATTTTCCAAGCAACCTTTGTGGTAATTGCTCAATTAGATTCTCTATTAGGCACAAATGTTTACAAGAATTCAGTCACCTTTACTAACCGAATCTCAAGGTGAAGTTCAGCTTGACGACAGAATTTAGATAGATGTTGTCTGTGGAGGAACTCAGACGATTACTTTAACCATTAAGGCTGATATTGGTTGCAATGAACCATTAATTAAATTAAAGTTTTTTTAAAGAAAGGAACAGATGTCCTAACAGCCAATTACACCAACTCTGAACCTCTGGACCGCATTACCTAATGAGCACTTTACTAAAAATTACACAACGAAGGAGCAACTGAGAAGAAAGTGTGATCTGTAATCCTCCCAACTTCTTCAATTTGTGAAAAGAACAGGCATTTATGCAGCTTCACTTTAACAACCTGGCAACCATTCACAAACACGACTGCTTCCTGTGGTCTATATCTCCATACTTTTTCCCCCCTACATATTTACACACAAAACCACTCATCATTAAATCCAGCAGCATGCTGTGAAGAGACAATACTTTGGCCTTTGGCCTGATCCACATTAGCATCTACATCTGGATTCAAGGATGTAAAATTATAGTTAGCTACAGGAGAGGGTTTTATGTGTGCAATGATAACACTGGTGGCGGTAAAGAAAAAAACATTGTGTGTGTGTGTGTGTGTGTGTGTGTGTGTGTTTTTTTTCTCAAGCTGTGATGTACCACTAGTGACACTGAGAAAGGAAAACAAGTCAAATATTATATCCAACCCAACAATGACATCAGTATTTTTACTAAAATTAGACTGAATCTGTCTCAACTCTAAGGGTTTCCTCCTACAGCAACGGCTTTTTGCTCTTTCTCAAATATATCAGTTTATCAATCAGTCAATGAAGATTTTGTCTTTAGTTCAGTGTCTTTAATCTTTGTCTTTGTCTTTAATTCAGTCAAAGTGAACTCTTTTTAAGTCAACTTTTCTGCCTTAGGGTTGAAGCACAACAGAGGCAGCAGGCTGCAGCATTGCCCGTTGAAGTTGGCAGGGAGGGTAATGAGTGATCACTGAGCTAATGATGTGCAAACCAGCCATGTTCCCTGATAGTCTGCTCACCTGACCTGGCTCAAGGCGCGACAGCTGCACACAGAAACCGTGCCAGATCAGCAGTGTTAAAGATGGTGGATAAAACACTGGGAGGCGGGATTATCAAAGTAATGCCAATTTAATGTGTTTTCTCACGTACAGTGGTAGCAAGTGTAAGTGATATCACAGAGGTGTAACGTTTTTTACTGTTATTCTCAAATCTAGATTACAAATTAAACCCAGATGTTCCACTGTATTTCGCACAATCTTGCATGAAACACGGAACAGCTGCACTAATATACAGTTAGCTGTAGAAGTATTGTAACACATGTATTCATTAAAACTGACAACTGTTTCCAACAGTTCTGAAGGTGTAAACAGTTGTTTGGCAATTGTTTCATTTTGACTTGTTCATATTTGATGCAGCCCATGCGTGTAGTTTCTTTGTTTTCCCCTTTTTGGTAGCAGATTGGGCAGCTTCAGTTAACATGCCATGTAGCATGTAGTCATGTAGTAATGGTATGATTTGAAACCCAAGTTTAATCTTTCAGTTAACTTAATAAAATACTTGAAGATGCTCTCACAGTTTAGTTTTTGTTTTGTTTTGGATAGCTATTAAGTAAAGTAAGCCGTTATTCATAGCAGGAAATGAATTCATACAGCTTTGAGCGCTGCCTGTAGAAAACACGCATGAAAGAAATAAAGACTATTTGTAATTCCAAGACTCCAAAATATAAAAAGACATACTAAAAGAGAGCGCAGGGTTCAGAGGGGAGTTGTCATATTATTCAGACAGAAAGTTAAAGGGAGTCTGAAGATGACTGAGTAAAAAGAAAAGGGTTACATTTTTTTTTACAGATGCACATACTTAACAATTATATACTCAGACTATTGGCCTGATAAATATTTAATGTATACTATTTGTAGGACATTTAAAAGAAAAAAAGACAATGTAATGGTTAACTTTAGTAATGACCTTTTTTGTCTCAAAAAGCTTATGAGAGTCCATTGCAGCTGCAGGTTGATTTGATAAAATAATAGTTACTTATCCTGCTTTTACACTGGTGACAAATTAATAATACTCTTTTGGTTTGCATAATACAATAATCTCTAAGTGTAGGAGCAAGTAAAGGACTCGGCATACTAGTTTTTTTTTTGTTTTTTTAATAAAGACAAATGAGTTGGTGCAAAAACTGATATGAAAAAAAGATAAATCCATGATAATTTCTGAACATGTGATGATAATGACATATTTTTGTCATTTGATTGATGTGCACCATTCCTAGACCATTAAAGGTCAAAATGTGGAATTTCAAATAGACTGTTAAGAGGGAAAATGTGTGTCTGCTCAGGCTCTTTCCGCTCCTCTCTGCCTCTCTGTTGAGAGATGGCAGGGTTTCTGGATAACAATAGTTCAGCTTGACAAAGGTCACTCTGAAACTAGCAGGTCGTACTGATCTCTACGGGGCGCACAATTTTGGATGTTTGGAGGTTCCCTGGATTGGATCACTTATGAGAGCAGGTTGGAAACGAAGATGAAGGAAAAGGTTTAATAAACCTACAATGGGATCTTGAGCACATGCCCAAGGTTTGTGAAGATAAAAGGGACACAAAAACAGAGGAATATAATGTAAAGTATGGAACAAGGAAAGATACAAATCTTAATACAGCTTGGCTGTGAAAATTCTATAAGACTGCTTTGATTTGAGAGGGAAAACTGAGTTTAGATTTGTGGTAATCTGAGATCTACAGTTTAGATATCTGATTATAAACATATTTTACTTTTTTTTTACTTTTAAATATGTCGGGGATTTTTCTAAGAAATATATAAGTCAATAATAGATCACTTTACCATTTCAATGATCCTTACAGATGATTACAGCATGGGAAAATACATGTGCTATTCCTGTTTCACGGAGAGCCACTATTGTTACTATAACTAAAAGCATTTAATTTTTACTATAAGGACATGAAAATATTTTGGAGGCACTTGGAGAAACACAGTTTAACTAGGAGCTCATTCCTAAACAAGGCATGTCAAAATCCTGAAAAATATATTATCAGTGAGAAGTTTCTTTCCCTCCAATACCTTGGATGAAATGTCCAGCTTGCACAGAAATCCAAGTTGCACTTTAAACTGCTGCGTGCACAACAAATAAATCTGCTAAAAAACACAAATTTGCATCAAGTAAAGGAAACATTCTCTTTGAGGAAAATGAGGCAAAATAAGACGTTTTTTCCCCATGGTTGGTGGAGCTCTCCTACTGTGGTAAAATTCCATCTTGCAGAACCTATAAAAAGAGTGCATACGGGCCACAATACTGATGTGAGACTGTACGGCCCCAGTAGGTGAACGTCCTAGAAAAACCAGAAAATGCGAACTTCCTCTGAACTGGGAATCATCTGGCCTCTTTTTGGGAACGAGGGGGAAAAGAAGACCTACAGTCAGACCTATGAAGTAATTGGAATTTCATAGAGACCTCCATTTGGATTGAATGACAGGAGGAGGAATGTTGCTGCAAGTTAAACATAATGCCTTATATTAATCTGTCTGAACTGAGATGAAAGCTTTCTTTCACAGCTTTTCAATCAAAAACCTTGGAATTTATTGGATTTAAAATAAAAATTGGGATAGACATGCGAAGTAAAGGGAAAAGACGACATGGCAGTGAATCCACAACAAAAGCTCAGCTGCGTGACCTTGAGATGAGCTGCTGGCACTGTGAATACCAAGGCCACGGGAGAACGACAGGAAGCTCATAACAATTAACGGAAATAAAAGCATAAAATATCCAGAGGAGGCCGGGCAAATTCAAGTTCAAATGTGAATGTCTGTGTGTTTTTGCGCCTTTGTGGGGTAAGGGCGGGCAGAGAGTTGAGGGGCTTGAGTGGTATGCCTCATAAAAACAAAATACTCTGCACACCTCAATTAGAGGTACTTAGCAGGGCCCTGAGAGAACGGGCCTGAAAGCAGTTGAAGTAGCTCATGCAAGAACAAGGTAGAGAGAAATCAAAGAGATCTCTAAGAAGAGGGAGCCTCAGTCTGCTTTCATATTGTCAGATCTGGATTCGGAAAGCTCGGGTTGGAGAAAAAGGCTTCGTACAAGCTTTCAGGGAAGACTCTCTAATTTGAGTGTTCAAATAGGTTACGCATTACTGTCATGGCAACAGAGGCACCAAATATAAAAATCACAAAATATAATAATAATAAAAAAAAATCTAATTGAGATCCGAAAAAAAAACAGGACAAAAAAAGTTATTTGGGTGAAGTGTATCATCTGAAGTAAAAGAGTAGCTTGTGGTCTTCTGTAGGACAGAGTTCCACCCCAAAGGAGCTTATTATCCACATATAGAAATGTCAGTTTCATTCGGAATGACGTCGGGGACCAGAGCAATCTAAAGCAGATCTTGGTCAAAAACGCACAAAGGATTTTAAAATGGGCGAATCACAGAGATGTTTGCCATTATGGTCGACCACCCTGCTAATTAAAGGTAACGAGGTGTTGGTGGCCTTTTTCTGTAGGAAACATGTGTTTCCTTTCTGTATTTTTCCATGCATTCCAGAAAATGTAGATGCTATTTCATTTGTCTTGTTGAGTCATTCATCATGTTTTCCTACTTTTAAGGGTTCTTCAGTGAGAACGTAGGTTTTAAAATATTTGTGTTCCTTCACTTCAGATGATTTAGGGGCTTGATTTCAATGGACCGATAGCTTATGTTGGAGTGTTGGATGCAGATTTTTTTTTTTATTGCATGTACCGGAATTGATTTGGTTGGATTACTGTAAATGGAGAATTATGTACTTGAGGTCAGTAGATACTTCCTCACAGGCCACGGGGTACATTTGTTCTGAAAAAAATATGTGCTTGACCTTAACATCAATTTTGTGTTATTTTTCCAACGAGAGAGTTTCATAGACTCTGAATCTTTTACCAATAAATAAATCAACTTTGCGTTAAAAGTGTCATTATTTACCAAATGAAACTTCATGAAAACATTCACAAAGACTCCTTCATGTTCATAACAGGTGTTATTTCACATTTATGGCAGTGTAATGTCAGTCTTTTGCACACCCCATCAAATTAAGTGTTACCAAATATATATACATAGATTATTATTTATTAGATGGTAACATTTATTTGCAAATGGTTATTAAACATTTAAACTCAAAAGTAAGTATAATTACTTTAAGAAAGTATGTTCAGTAAACGTTTCACACATAGATTAAGTGCTATTGTCTATTTCAGTGCATGTAAAAATTCTGTGATGATCATGGTATTTGAATATGCAGATGACATAAGCAGCGAGGTTTATAGCTATTCTCATTAATTAACAATTGCTCAACAATTCCTGTCATATGTCACACTGGCTACGTGCAAAGGTATAGATGATTCTTATCATGACAACATTCTCTATTATTGGTTTCATTTTGATGCTACATGGATGTCTATATGCGTTTTTGTGATCCCTGCTTTTCTCTTGAGGAATGATGATTAATAGTTAACATGGGTTCTTCACAGCTGGAAAGACTCTGCATCCTCATCACTTCCAGGAGCTGGACTCCCAATGTGCCTGCAATATTTTCCTACCGTCATCTCACAGCATGTTGGATCCACTCCATGCAATCAGCACGTTTGTGGGAAATTGATGAATGAGCAACAAAATCTTTTTCACACACCCATTAAGCAAGAGCACAATCTGAGAAGGTATTACTTTGCATTGTTTCTACTCATTTTATTGCTTCATTTTCTGTCTTTGGATGCCTCTGGCTGCTTCAGTTTAGTTGAGTCATCACTTTCCATCAAGAGACTCTTCTTGCATGTGTAATGGCCATTATTTCAGGACCAAAGGGTTACATCCCTCTAAGTGGGCACAATAGAAATAGATGAACTGAAAATGCCATTATCTTGGAGGAGAGATTAACATCCCTTGGGACAGTTAGGCCTAAAATGTACATATAAAAGAGACATGTTTTAGATTTTATGTCTTCCTGAATGCATTTAGTAATGGTGTACTTAAACTGATTATTTCGCCGTAATCCTTTCAGGATTAGAGCTCTTTTAAGACATGGCTGTTTGTTATTATACCCCACACAGTTTGCTCCGCCTCGCTCAGCCCAGAACATGTGTTTAAACACTTCATTGAGAGTTTCCACACTCGCTTCGCCCAGTCGTCCACGATGAGCTGTGATTCTGCTATTTTAAATGCCCCCTCATAAAAAGATTCACGGTAGTCCATGTATCTCTGACTCTGGTGACTATGATGTGTGACACAGCACTGTGGGGAGAACCAAAGAGGGTGTTTTTCTGTCTTTGACACAATAGTTCAAAGCCCTCCCAGGTGATCTAAAACCCAGGCATTTTTTTTCCCTCTTCTTCCTTTCACTCACCATGGAAAACTACAGCCTAATCGGGGGGACCACACACACCACCATGCTGTTTTTACTGTCTCCGTGTGCCCACACTCCTAGCATCACCATATTCGTATGCATTGATTTGGCAGTATTAACATGATGTCTGTAATAGAAAAGTCAAAGCTATCTCATAAAAATGGTGCAGTGATGCGAGTCTGATCGATACCGGCGAGACAGTGGGATCACAGAGGAACTGGGCTTTAAACAACTTTATTCCTCTTTTGGGAAAAATAACATCTGGGGGCACTTCCACATATTGCTATGATTCATAATTATCACAGTTGCCATCAAATCCTTTCAAACCACCAAAATAATTGGATAATCAGCAGAAATCAGAAGGTGTAAAAGCTTACTATTGATTGACATCAAAGAAGAAAAAGGTTACCACTTTTTCATGCAATTATTTGTGACCATGAAAAAAAATATTTGTTTTGTCCAGGACTGCAATAAATAATGGAACAAATTGGCATCACAGCTTAAAGGCGATGCAAGTGAAAAATCAATAAGACCATTAGAATTCAGAGAATGAACATTAAGAAATTAATATTAGTCATCAGCACTTGGGGACCGAAGCCAGATGATATCACTGAAAGCCTGTTGACGTCAAGCTCCAAGCAGCAGCGGCACAAAGAAAGATCTACTGACAAACTACATTGGAATAACATCTCTGTTTCTGTTGGAGTGTAACCTGTAATTGAGCATTTTCATTTTTTTCTGGATTATAATTATTACTTGCAGCACCTTTTGTATTAAAGCAGGATTTTTGAGAGTTTGTTTCATCATTGAAATGCCTCCTATTCAAGCACTTTGCTAATCTCAGCATGGAGCCAAAGCCGAGCCATAATGTTTAGTCCCTCACATAATCCACATTACACAGCTCTCAGCAGAGCAAGCCGCTTACACAAAGACCATAACCTTGCACAATTGCGCCAAACATTGAGGGTCATACTGACTCAGTTAAACTATAATCATACACACTGGCCAATTGATGGGCAGAAATGGAAGAGAGAGATAATTGTATTATGTGCTTTCCATTTTACTTTTTGTTTAACCCACCTGTCACTGCTTCTTTTCTGTAATTTCTGGACAGATTTGTTGCCAAATATTCCTGCGGAGAGATTATCCATCACCATCTATTATATGTCATCGCTGATGTGAATAATTGCAATAAATAGCACTGGAATGAAGAAACAAAGAGAGACAACCTATACCACAGTTTTTATTCTTTTAACTCTTTAACATCTATTGTCACGCTCACAAGGCAATTGATTAGGGAAACATGCTTAAAAATCTTCCCTTTTTAACCTCCTGATAATTAAATATGGAGAGGCTAAGCATTATCTACATTACACCAGTCCTGCCCTGATAGGAAAGCTATTGTACCGGCTGCAAGAAAGACAAAGACCAAGTGAAGAAAAATATTACAATAGTAATTTACTACTTAAATACAAAATCTGGTTGGCCATAATATTTTCAGTCAGTACAATATTTGGATAGCTGGAAGACGTTTCACTGTCTTTTATTGTCGCAGTATTCTGGCTCAGACGTTAGATCTCACAGATAGTGGTGGTGGTACCACAATGATGCAAAAGAAAAGGCAACAGTTCATAAAATCTAGGTCGATGACGTTATTGCAGTAATGTCAATAACATCATCAGTTTCTAGTCTAATGCAAATATCTTAGGAACTAAATAAGGTGAAGATGAATAAAAAAAATAGATGCAGATTTAATACAATAAATTACATAATTTTATCTACATCAAGTGATGTCTACCATGTGAAATGACTCAGACGGGTCTGTAAAACTCCCAAATTCAACATGATCAAATATATTGAAGAATACCAAGTCCTCAAATGTCCCACCTCAGAAGTAGTAAAATTTAGTTTTAATATCCCAGCTGAAACCTACAAAATGTCTGGCAGTTGTTTTTAATGTTGTGGGCTTACATTTCCTTTTTTGAGTTTTTGTAACCTTCCCTTTTACAAAAGTCCCAAACATGAGCAGAATGGTTATTTTTCTCTTTCAGCACAAATATAATTTTATAGGGTTTTATCCTTGAAATATCATGTTTCTGATCTTCAGATACAGTAGTACACCCTAAGATCCCAGCATGGGTGTGTGGTTTTAACTTCATATGGCCACAGTTCACTGCTCTTTTATCTGAAATTAGTTCCTAAGCTTACAGAAGAGTGGACGACCTGCCTGCTCAAAGCATATCACACTGTACACCTTTGCTCTGTCATCATCCATCTACCCACCAAACCCACAACCAGCCCACACTACACTCATTGAACAGCCTCAACACACAATCTCATGCACACACTTCACTCAACGGCTACATTCCAGGTGGGTTACCTAATTTAATTATCTGCATCTAGTGTCTCTGGGCCATTTTTTGTCCTTGACCCTGCTGCTTCTGGTCATCACCCCCTTCCAGGAGGCCTGCCTGCATGTGCAGCCTTTTTATAACTGGGCAGAAATAGGGCATCAAGCTCACACCAAGTGCTAAATAAACACACAAAATCCTAAAGCCCACAAAAATCAACTCATAAAACACCAAAGATACTTTGTGTGGTGAAAGGCTGACGTAAGATAGATTCCCTTGGTAAAACAACAGTGAAAAATCATTCTTACTGAAAGGAAAGTTTTGTCATGATGACTTATCTAAACACATGATCTTATCATACTCTGGATGTACTTAGATGAGTCATGTCTTTACAAGAGTCGTTTCATAAATCGTAACGTCCTTTTAGCGGAGATCCATTGTTTTAATTTCTGAGCTCTGCAAGTTTAGGCTACCACAGTTTTGTTTGTACAGTAAGATCGGTGTACATCAGCACCATGGAACATCAACATGTCTAATCCTTCTCATGTATCTGACAATAAGGTTACAGTCATGACAGGTAGTGAAGTGCACAGCATTAGCTCACACAGTGTATGCAAAATCCCTGTCATATCTGCTGCCCACACACCAAGCTGGGCCTACTGCACCTGTCAGATAACATCTGTTCATCTGTCTCTGTGCGGGTTTTGTTCTTGCTGTCTCCCTCTTTCCGTCTTCCTGTCCTTCCTCTTCTCTTTTCCTCTCTCACTCTCCCTTCTGCGCTCTCTCTCTCTCTGTCTTTCTCTCTACCTCTTTCGATCATAGCCACACTTTTAGAAATTGTCTTTGTTTTGCTTTATTTTTAAAACAGATTTGTAAACAGGCACATGCATGGATGTCATGTTCAAATATAACTAAAATCACATAATTTCCAACTTTGTTTAAAAGACAAAAAGAGCAGCTGCAAAAAAGCATAAGCTTGTATTTGAGAAAATAACACAGTGCTATTATAACTCATAAAGTCCACACACAATGCCCTATTCTAAAGTAATTAAAGAACATGGGGAAAACAATCATTTGTCACAAAGGTTACAATGTTTTTTTAAGGATTTGGGACTCCAGTCAACCAATGTAAACCAATGTTTACAAATGGAGAATATATGGATCAAAAGTGAACCCTGTGAGGCGAAGACCTAAGCAAGTTCTTTTTCACAGCACTGTATCTTGAAGCATTCCATTTGAAAAGGTACCATAGATATATACGCATTTCAGCTGTCAATAACTCTGATTTATGCTTTATGCAACCATGTCAGAAGAACAGAAGAATTTAGTGGTTTTAGAAAAGATATGTCACAGAAATTTTTGATCTACTTCATATCCTGAAAAATGAAAACTAGTCTAACAGCTGTCAACATTTAGAAGCAAAACCTGGAAGGATAAATGTAAACAATGTTCACCAATGAAGACATATTGCCACAAACAAAGATCTGAGGACTCTGTAATGACATCAGCAGTTACAGGAAAATTCAAACCAGTGTTTCCAAGTAAAACCATGCATTTATGCAAGTATAATATAATATGAAATGAGATCTATGTAATCAGGCTAAACAGTCTTGTGACCGAAGGAGGAACACTTATCAGTGAAAATAACTGAAAACAGAGGCTTCAGTTTACATGGGAGGATAAAAATTGGACTATGGAGCAGTTGAAAAGGTCATCTGCTGTGTTGAATATAAATGTGTCTTGTTCTAGAGTGATGTGAGCATCAGGGAAAGAACAGCAGAAAGTGAAGTGATGAACCCATGCCAAGTGCATATGGAACAAACCAGAGGGGGCAAAGTTGTGATCTCCAAATTGGCTTAATTTGGTCAGGTTGGAACAATTTGTGCTCTAGAAATAAAGTTATCTGAGCTGATTACATGAAAATAAAAGTTTGATTCTTTGAAATGAAAATTATTTCCTTTAAGTACTTTTACAGATAAGAAACAGCAGTACAAATCAAACAGGACAAAAAAAATACAACTTCAAAAATCTATTTCATGCATTCACAGAATTGTCTGTCACAACTATTAGTCGCACACTCCACAAAAGGGGCCATAAAAAGTAATGTTGTGCAAGTCAAATAGAGGACACAAGACAGACTAGGAACAAGGAGTTCTGAAGAAAACCAACTGTGGCTCAATGGGAAGAGAAGCCAGTCAGCAGCAGATGTAGTTTCCTTCTGTCACATGTCAGTGTGTCCCTGGACAAAGAAACTTAGCTCCATGTTGCCTACAAACCTATAAGTGTGTGTTTCTGAGTGTGATTGAGTGAATTTGGCTCTAGTGCAAAACACTAGACCAGTTACTATGAAACCCTAGGCGTAAATCCAACCTGTAAGACTCTTCACCTATCACCACGTCTTCACCCCAGCCAACCAGGATGCAGCACCGCTCCACCTTGACCCAATCACCCTGCAAGATCCACCCGCTTCAGCTGTGCTTCACCCACCTCCTCCCTGTTTCCATCACCAGCCTCCCAGACGCCTCCAACTCCCATCAAGACTCCACTCTCCAAGCACCCCTCCACCACCAGTGACTGGGCCCAGGAGAAGACCTACCTGAGCTTTGTTCAAGCCGATCATCCAAGCTTGCAGCGATTCTCAGCCCACACGCCTTCAGCCGGTGTGCACCAAATTGTCTGTCCAATAAAATTGTCTAACTGCTGTTTCTCTCTCTGTGTTACTCTCTACAGATTGAAATGACTATAACTTCAGTCTTTAACCTGTTGAGTAGTTCACACAAGATGGTGCTAACCATGTTCCGCTTTCACATTTTGACATATAAGGTAGAACTTATAACTTTATATTTTGTGATATTTATTGTAATAGTTTTTGGATTCAGCCAACATCACAAAAATTAAGTCACAATAAAAATAATTAAGAGGTACATTAATAACAATAAGTGGTACTATTGCCTAAGCAAAGGAGCCATTTTGTATAGTGTTGTATACTAAATATGAATTTCACTATCCAAATTAAATTATTTATCAGTAAAAGTCTCAATTATAACACAAATGCAACTCAGTCTATATTATGGATTATTATTTTCAAATTACTCATTGGTTAACTCATTTTACCTAACCAAGTACGTTGGGTTAAAACGCCCAACAGGTCCTTATTTTGATAAGCCAACCCTGCATCAGATGGGTCCATATTTTACCAAAGGTAGGGCAATAGTAAACTAATAGTAAACTAGTTTGGGTTGATTTTCACCCAGCAGTTTTTAGAGTGTGTTGAGAAAATAAATGTCACAACCTTCCCTGAATTTGTTGAAATACTACAATGCATTTCAAATATTCAGCATGCATATACAGTACAGTCCAACAGTTTTGTACAACTTGTATTCATGACATGGTTGTAAAATATATTTCATGTCTCTGAATAATTTTACTGTTATAACTTTCTTAGACTTTTCTACTTTGAGCCCATGTTCAAGTTTTAGACATTAATATCAGGGCATGTTATTTGCAGTGCAGCAATCAATTCTTGAAGATAGATTAGCTTATGTGAACTGGCAGTTAGACTAAAACGAGTGCATACAGTCATATTTGAATATTAACGTGCGATACTGATACTTAGATAATGTTCAGGTGAACATAAAATTTATCTTTATCTTCCCTATGATGCAAATATTTTTTTTAAAAAATCAGTAACACACATTTATCTGTTATGAATGAATGTATTTTCCTCCCAACAGAATTATGTAAAATTTTAAACTAGGCCATATTATTCTTAGTATATACTTCAATTTAAACCTGTGGAATAAAGTCATATTCAGTAAAAATGAGAGACTAATTTAACAGAAATTTGTAACCAGTAATTTAATGTCTGTGTAATTCAGCTGATAGAAAAACAAAATCCATATGCTTGAATTTGTGTGTGTGGGTGATGAAGAGTAAGCGAACACGATGAGGAGTAAGAGAAAGTCAGAAGTTAGACGGGTCACTTACATGTTCATTGTGAATATTGCCAGACCCTCAGGCCTTTAATAAAATTACAGAGCTAAGACAGAATTGCCAATACTCTGTCCACTCTGTGGAAACAAGATAAATAAATGTATTTTTCCCCCTCGCATTTAAACAACCAAATAAGTTACACTTTACCAATTATGTCTGCCATTTTTCAATAATTAATGCCATTCAGTAACACGTTAGAATAATGACATTTAATGAAGTCCAGCAGTAAGTAATGAGATTCCTCATGCATAATTTGGATAGTATTACCATAGTTGATTCATTATTTTGCACCCAGAAAGTGTGAGGACCACAAAAGTTTATTTTAAAGTGAGTTTCATTGAGTTTTAGAGGGTTTTTTATTGTTGATGGTGGTTTTTTGCTTTTATTGTGAAGTGGCAGTGAGCAAAAAAATAGAACAATACACTAGGTCTTGATACACAAGAGGAATGTTACATTCCTCTTCAAAATACAGTAGGGCTTCACAAAAAGTGATAATTCACCTTAAGTCACATTTGAAGACATGGCGATTGTCTGACATGATATATTGTAAGGGTGGTAAAAAGTTTTGATTTAAGAATCAGATTGACAAGCTTCATGAATAATTCAGGCAGCATTTATTTTCCCAGTAAGTCAACTGTAAAATTCGCTCTCGCAAGCCTCCCCCTGCTCTAAGTCCTCTCTGAATTTCATCCACAGCAGCAGTGATGGATGCTGTTTTAAAGTAAACTAATTAAACCTGAAAAGGAAAATGAATTGTGACAATATTTCATCCCATCAACATCATAATGGCACTAGTGTCAGACTATTTCAAGCCATCAAAAAATTAAAAGCATAAATCAAAGATTATGAAGGTAAAGAAATGTGGACTGGGTCTGAAAGTTATTGTTTTAACAGAGTGACAAAATCATTAGATGATAATTTATGACCTCAGGGCCAAGACTTCAGTGATCTACTGCTGGCTCGTTGGTGTAATATCCCTGTCCCTTCTTCCTCATTCCTTCAACTGGATTCTCATTTCAGTGGCACATTCACTCGAAGGGGAATGATCTGCAAATGAAATGACAAACTTCTCTTTTCTTATACTTATCCAATTTTGCGAATTGGAAAAGCAATGAAGGACATAATTTTAATTTTTGAAGCCATTTTTACCTACAATTAACATCTACGTAAAAGGATAACAGTGGTAGTGCAGTTGTTAACACTGTTAACCTTCATAAAGAAGGTCCCAGATTGAAAACTTGAAGTGGGATCTTTCTTCATGGAGTTTGCACATTCTCTTGCTTGTATACAAGAGTGTTCCCTCTTGGTACTGACTTCTTCCCATAGTCTTACTCTTGTACAGTGCTTCTTACACATTGGAGATGGGCACCAGTATACTCGCCCAAACCCAATCCCTTGACACCATGCATAGATAACCAAGTATAGACAATGGATGAATAACAACACATAAAAAAATCATTATATTTTAATATCTGTATTTATCTGCACAACATACGATTAACTACCAAAATTAACTACCATGCTGTTACTAATGCAGTCTTACAGGAAGATGTTTCAACAATCAGTCCAACTACAACACTGAGCAGTAATACAAATGTTAATATAGTGTCTGATTTAGCCACATTATACCTACTGCATACAATTCATATCACATTTAAGGAAATAAAACAATGTACATATTTAAAGCATGTCATAAATAATCATGGTGATCGGCCCTGGTCACACCTCACTACATAATGATGTAAAACTTAGAAAAGATGGAATATATGCCATTCTAAATTCTAACATCTATCATCTCCATTGTTTTCCGCTAGATTTGCTGCCATAGTAACCAGTTTCATGCAAAAATTAGCTTTCATTTCATGGAAGGAGCTTTTCATTTCAGCATGTGTTAATATTTACTGTAACACATCAGACATGGTGTGAAACACTGTGTGAAAGTCCAATGTTTACAAAACACTTGCTACTGACTGCCTCCACACAGCAGCAATCCATCAGATTACATACTGAAATCACAGTTTTTTTTTATGGAATCATTTTTGCTTCCTTCCTTTTGGTCAATGTGTATCAAACTACTATATCGCAATATAGGACAAATGGGCTTTAGCAATACCATTATTTCAATATGTGGTTTTGAGTTGGTTCCTTACCTTTCACCACTTTCAACAGTCATGTGTGAGCTGTAAACGTGACACTTTGTAGTTGTATCACATCTTCTTCTAATCCTCCCCTGATTGGCTGCAGCAACTCACTTGAAGGTCATCATGTGAGTAGCTTAGAAAAAATGCCATGAGAAAACGCTCCAGTGACCTCTGCATGAGTTGAATGTAACCTGCAAGTGCTGGATCCTCAAAGAAACATAGACACACAATATTAATTTGTATTTGTTGGCTGTTTCTGAGAGCAACTTAACCACAAAAATTACTCGAACACACTCTGTAATATACACTTCTGATGCATGCAGCCTCTAAAACCTTACTGAAGGTGTAGAGCTGGGCCAATGTTCCACAGCCAGAACAAAAACCAAGCAGTACCTCTTGAATCTTGACTGTCTGACAGATCCTCCTCTCC
Source organism: Micropoecilia bifurca (assembly GCA_903067075.1). Classification (NCBI taxonomy): domain Eukaryota; kingdom Metazoa; phylum Chordata; class Actinopteri; order Cyprinodontiformes; family Poeciliidae; genus Micropoecilia; species Micropoecilia bifurca. The sequence continues at coordinate 19,611 of CAEGAF010159039.1, forward strand.
AGAGGCCCTGAACAGACCTTACCCAGGGGGTCAAAGAGTAATCCCCCTGTAATTGCATCCAACTCCTATGGTTGCATACTCATGTGGTTTTCTAAAACTAGAAGATTTTTCAGTTGGAAACGTTTGGCCATTTTTCTGGATTAAGTTTTGAGTACTTTACTTTCTGGGTTTTGAGGCTTTTTTAAACTTACAGATTAAACCAAGGGATTTATTCTATTTACATATGTATTGATCAAACACAGGTGACATTCTGTTCCCCACCTACTTTGACAACAGCAGGGATTTTAAACAGATATGTTTTGTGGCTTTCTCATAAATCTCTACCAAAGTATTGATCTTGATTTTCTTTTGCAGATCAATGTTTTATATCCGTGCTGCATTTCCACCGTAAATAATTGCTTTTCTTCTTTCCAAACATTTTTTTCTTAAAACCTGTTCAAAGTGGTCATAAATCTGACCTTGAATTCTGTTTCAGCTCCCCGACTCCCACCTTGACATTCCACAGTGCGGCTGAGACTCAAAAACGTATTCAGCTTATCAGTTATTTCTGCCACCCAGCAGCTCCCTCTCAATAAATATGGGGTTGACTAAGTTGATATGCCTTGGAGGCATTTTAAATATTCTCCCCCAAAATATCTATTCATAAAGGGAGGGGGTGGGGGCAGGATAACGTAATTGGGTGATTTATGACCTTTTCACACCACTGAAGCGATTAACTGAAGACATCATTCAGAGCTGTCAGTCAAACTTATTGTTCACATGGAAACGAAACACCATGCAGTGGAGAAGTGAGCCGGCTGACTTAAATGATGCCTCCTTCTGAATCTTTTCACTAAAGTGGCCTCTTCAAAACTGTTAGATGAGCTCTTATTGTGTTAAGAAAGAAACTTCTTCGATCTTCCAGCTACACTAGCACAAAAAAATAGTCAAAGGTTCAGGTAAATCTGAGCTTATTTTTACATTCATGTATCTATCTCAAGGGTGACATGCTTTGAGCTGAATACCATTTCATCCCAGTGCTCATTGCTCGCTTGCTGCTGGTCACAAACCTTGACTATGTTCAGAGCTTAATAGTACATCTGGGATACATCTTCACATAAAGCTATCATTATACCAGATTTAATGATCAGGCGCAGTGATTTGTCTTTATAGGTCTTCTTAAGCTCGCACACACCTGCATCTCCGGAGCCTTCTTTGCTAATAACACCAGGAAGAACAACTTGACGATAATTGGCTCATCATTTCAAGTGTGTTCAGGCATAGAGCCCCTTCTCCCCCCCAACTCCTTCTTCCCTCCTCACTGATGCTCAAAAAAGTCTCAGCTTTGGAAAAGGATGAAATTGGATAGAATTGCCTCCTGGATGGGATTTCATGTCTTTGGCATCAACACGTTTTTTTCCCCAGCCTATGGAGCGCTGAGCACTTAATCTTCACTGTAACCCAGAGTGCTGCTGAAGAAGCCTTTAGTACTGATGACAAACTGGCAACATAGCCTTTTCTTAATAATCCCACGATTTTCTTAAAAATCCATAAAATCATTATTTTGTATTTTAGTTTTGGTATTTTATTATCTGATGCGGATGCATTTATGATTAAATGGCTGTTATCACCACATTAACTGTTTTCCACTGCCTTCACTGCTTTACTCTTTTAAAGCTTTTATAATTCAACTGTGAGCAACACAATTTTGCTATTTGTTACAAAACAATTACAAAAACGGTATTGCTGTCAAAATGAAAACTGATTTCCACAAAGTAATGACATTTGTGGCATAAAATGGGTGATTTCATAAATATTCATACCTTTCAAGTCAGTATTTAATGCAAGCTGGTTGCATGGATACGTCTCGATAGGCCTGTCACATCTGGATGCTACAATTTTATTCCTCTCGTCCTTGCAAAACTGTTTAAGCTCTGTCAGGTTGTGCAGGAATCGACTACGAATTGCTGTTTTCAAGTTGCGCTATTCTCTATTGGACTGAAGACTGGGCCTTGACTCGGCCACTCCAGAACCTCCATCCTGCTGACTTTTATATATGTGCTTAGCTGTGTAGATCATGTCATTGTCAGCTGCTCCCTCTACCAAAACTCATACATGAACAGCAGCCAAATGGAAATATACATTGTTTGATAATCTTATTCAGTTTCACTTACTGGACCAAAATATTACAAATTGATTAGCATAAGTAGATACGCGTGATAATGCAAATATATTTCCTACCTTGTAAATCAATTGTATATAAATTATTTCTCCTATGTCTCTTGCTCTATTAAGCTTAAATGACAAAAGATTTCTTTCCCCAAAATATACAACTTGGCAAATATTCCTGTCATTTGCTTAAATATGGTCCAAACTGTCCATAACACTCAAGAGGGTTAATATGAGCATATCAGCCTGGAATCCACCCGACTGATATATGTCATACTGTGTCTTAAATTCAAACCAGTTTTCCTCAAGATATGATTGCATCTTGAGGATAAAGTCATTGTTTATCCTAAATTAATTGTTTATCCTCACACTGATCACACTTTGTGTTGAGAAATTTGTTACTTAAGACATCATTGTGTTAAAAAAAAATAAAGCAGAGAAAATACAAAAGTTGTAAGAACTTTGTAGGTCTTACAAAAGAAGTGATTGTAAAGCTAAACTATTGTCTGTGTGGACTGCAAAATCTGTTAAAGCATCCATTAATCCAAACCTTAATTAATGGTTTTAACTATTTTTGCTTCCCCTGCCGACTCGTAATCCCTTTCACGGAAAGTAAGAAGGATGGATAATATTGTGATTGGACACAAATCACGTCTTTAAATTAAACCAGTCTATTCTACAACACGTGTAGCTATTGAAATCCCACATCTAACAGCCAAGCAATGTTGCCATGCAATCATGATTTTTTTACTTTTCCATATGCACAAAAGAAAAAAGTGGTTGTTTTATTTCACCATTTCCCATTTAATTCTGGTTAATTATACCGATGTCTCAAACAATATGAACTGCAAATTGAAAAGAACTTTGTAACATTTGTGGATCATGGTTGTCTTTCTTTCCCTTTTGTCCTTTGGGCTTGCTGACTCTCAAGCTTAATTACCAGAGGTAATAGAAGATGAAGCTAAATGGCACTGATGGGGTCCAACAGAAGGTCATTAGGTGTCCTCATTAGAGTCCAACTGATGTGAAAAAGGTTTAAGTTGTTACTCCAATCCCGGTGGATAATGTTCCTTTCAGTTTGTCTTTGCAGGGAAGGATTTTACGACGCAGGCAGGCAGTAGAGGGACAAGTAGGGAGAAGCCTAAGCTAAAAAACCATATGTGCATGTGTGATGGTGGCTTACAGTTTTACACATCATGAGACGTGTTAATTATGTTGCATGAATAAGCTACATTAAAATTAGTACACCATTTAGTGTTAACATCTATTAAAACTTAATCTCCTGAAAGATTGAAATTTTGACATTTATAGAGAGTTATTCATCTCTCACAAATCAAAAGAAAGTGTTATGGACTGCCTCTGTGCTCCGATTTTTAACACCAGTATGAGCGAATTACACAAAGATTTGGAAGCACTTTTGATTCAGCAACTTACAACCCCAGAGTGATAAAAACAGGAAAGAGTATGTATTTTTGTAGAACTACCTTCATTTCTGCTGAGGTGGTTTTGCCATCTCTCTTTCTATATCTTTCTCAGCAACAAGAATAGCTAAGTTTGGCTCTGTCTGCTACAGGTCACCTTTAAATGGGCAGGATATTCTGTTCTCTTTTAGCATTGGCTTTTGGATGACTGAAGCTTACTGATTCCAGATGAGATCTTTAAATAAAAAATTACTAAGTGACACAAGGTGGAAGTCCAAGGTGTTCTAGAACAGAAAACCAAAGTCTTGCACAAAATTTGACAAATGTCACAAATCATACCAAAAATCCAAATAGAAAATCAGTTCTGTCTAACAGGGAGAACATGCCAACTTCACTCAGAAAGAGCGCAGGCCAGGACTTGAAAACAAGGCATTTTTGCTGGAAGGCAATAGGTTCTACCAACTGTGTTACTGTGCAGTCCAAAGTGCATCTAATACCACAGAGATTAATTTGTTCCCTTTGCCTTACTGAAACCCTTTGTCAAACAGATTCCTGTGATAGAGAAGCTCTGTGAAGATTAGGAGTTTTTCAAATATGACTGAGAAAATGTGAGCAAAAACCTATTGAAACAGCTGAACTTTATTTTCTGGTTAATAAAATACACTAACAACCATGGCATATATACACATATTCATATTTTTTTTAAGTTTGAAAGTATAATTATTAGTATACAATATAATAATTGTGAAAACAGCAAAATCCCCATTCACTGTAAAGAGGTTCACAAACTGGAGCCAACTACATTGTATTCTCTATAACTTCTGCTTAATTGTACAACATATGTGCAACATTAAAAGTGGAAAAAATTCTGAAATTATTTACCCTGGCCTCATTTTCACATCATAAAGCCTGCTATTTTAACAATGTTTTTTGTGTATTATTTTGTATTCAAACCCTAACCCTAAAAAAATCTGAAACATGTTGTTCAAGCTTTTGATAAATAAATAAAAAAACACCCTAGATTTTGCACAGAAAATAAAAATTGGGACACAGTGTTACAATCATCAAAGCAATGTTTTATTGAAGTACTCATAGTTGCTCAGACACGTGTATATACAAATACAGATCATTTTCCTGTCAAATTTTCTTTCATTTTTATATACTGTAAAAGAGCAGTTTGGAAACAGTCCCCACTGATGGAAAAGCCGGAGTGGAGTTGAAAGGTGAGGGAGAAAGGACAGCAGGTGGAAGTTATACAAGCACAAGAAGAACGGAGGCAGGACATAAAACGAACAAGTGTTTTCATCAGCAAGAGGAGAGCTGAGAAGCTTTACCCTGCGCACAGAGCATAGATCGATGATAGGGTTCACCCTCTAACAATCCAGTTCAGGATTTGTTAGGTGGGGTGTTCTAATCCTTGAACTGTTCCTAAGACCACCATCTACAGTAAGAAAAAGTGATTTAGAGGTTGTTAAAAAGACAGAGAAAATTGAAGGGCCCCATTGTACTCTCTGAAGCCAGCAGCTGCTCTGTGTACAAGCACAACGGCAAAAAGTGTCTTGAACACAGATGGGTTAGAGGCTGAGGGGCTAAGGCATGGGAAACGCTCTTCATTGCCAAACAAAGTTGCCGCTTCGCTTTTACTGTGGCGACAGAAAAAGAGACACACAAAACTCACAGTGTCACACTGGAAAATGTCTACAGTGATGTATCCACTCATAAACCCCTCCTACTGGGAGTGAAGAGAAAAGAAGGGAACAAGTCGAGGATGAACACCATGGATGCTTACAGAATGTCGGGTTTAGAAAAATAAAAGTAAGAGTTGCTTTTGATCTACAAAATGAAGCACCTCACAAAACCCAATTCTAAATCTCCCAACAATGGCTTGTGGTATGTACATTTGTCACATGTGAGTACACAGTCTGACATCACTCGAATGGGGGATGCAAAAACACAGAACATGGAAATGACCATTAAATCTAATACATCAGCATGAAAAAGAAATCGGCAAGGAAAAAAAAAACAAAGTCTTAAAAACTTCTGATTTTTTTTCTTTTTTATACATGTTATCAAGTTCATGCGCATGCCACGTAATGAGACTGGTGAGATCCTTCCATTAAAAAGCCAACTTTCCACTCAAAAAATGCTTCCAAATCCTGAAGGCAAGAAAAAGTACAAATAGGCCATCGATCAAGTCCCAAATGCTTCTTTTCGTAGGCAGGATCTTTCCATGAAGAGATGGTGACTGGTTTAAAACATGTAAGAGGTGAGCCTCTCGTTGGTTAATGTTCCAGCCAACTGCACGGTGTGTGCAGCTCCCGCAGGTTTCCCCTTTTTGTTTGAACTCAAGAGTCTCTTTAGGCATTGAGGATTAAAGCACACACAATGCATTGTTTGAGAACAGTACACACTCCGCAAAACCCAGAGATAATACGGTATCTGATTGTTTTTAGAAAAGACATAAGAACCAAATTAATACTTTAATATCAAACACTATATACATCGAGAAGTTTTCCTAATAATAATAATAATAATAGTCATAATCATTATCATCATAACAATAATAATAATTATACAGTTTTAACAATGGTTTATCTCTTTTTTTTTATTTGTCCTTCAGAAAGGTACAAAACAGATACTAACCTAACACTACTATGTTGTATGGTTGTCTACCTCAGGATACACGGTATCCAGTATATAAGTTGATTCTCATTTCCCAGGTTTGGGTTATGTGCAGAAAAAAAAAATCATGGTATTGATAGCAAAAGAAAAAAATAGACAATTAGTGTTGATAATCATAAAACTGAAGCTGGTTTCTGATTATAGCCTGCAGACAAGCGTCCATGTTGAATCTTCTGCAGTGCTCATATCCCCGTGGTGATATTCTGAAAATTAGTACCTCATTAAATGGCCTCGTCTCATATTACCTCTTGTAGCTGAGCTGCTATTCTGCTGTAATAGCATTGTTACTGCAGTATATAAAAAGAACAAATGGCTGAAGGCAAACGTTGTTTTTCAGAAATGAAATAAAAAATAGATATATATATATATAAAAAAGCACAGACAAAAAAAAACACGGTCACAAAATAAAAACAAAGCAAACCCAAAACAGTGCATGCCTCTGAGGCTGAATGGTGCTAGACAGCATGTTTGTCATTAAATTGAATAGGTTTTTTGGGCTGTAGTGTTGAATGAGTTTTTAGGTTCTTTAGTCTAAAAGTGTTTTGTTAGGCACTAATCACATTTTTATTGACTATCTTTTTAAACCTGTATGCGTTTGCGTGTGTAAGCCTCTGCATATAATTCTTCTCCGTCTCCTTCACTTGCCAGCTCTCCTGAACTGCAAGGTCATTGGTGCTTTAAAACCCCCCACAGTAAAATTCTGCACTTCCGAGTCGCCCCCACTAAGCCTTCCGTCATCTATTTTTAATACCAGAAAAACTTCCCTTGCGACAACCTGGGGTCTGCGTGCCTGTCATTTTGAACCTCATTAAGGGGTCATTTAAACAAGTAACAGTAGGAGCAGAAGGTGGGCGCGCAATTGCTCCTGTGCTCCTTTTTTTTTGCTCTTTCTCTCATTCTGTCCATCTTTCCGAGCCATTTTCCAACTTGCTGCTTTGATATGATGCTAGATTCAGTAGAGTTTAAAGACATAGCTAAAGAATTTTGAAGTGAGGTTGTATTAAAAGGTCATAAGTACTCATAATGTCTTAATTTAGCATAAATCCTTGTTATTAGCTCATTCCAGAGACTAATGGTTTGTCAAAGAAGGGCCAAGACCAAAGTGTACTGCTATAATCTTAAAACAACTTTTATGAACCTTTAAAGCGCTGTAATTTTTTTTTTTTTTTTTTTTACTGGGCAGTTGTCCACACAGAAGACAACGACTATTTACAACTAAAAATGGAAGGGCATTGCAACTGATCATCTTGTGTGAAAAGTATTTCTGGTCAAAGTAATTAAGTTAATTCACACTATTTTTATAGGTTTTTAACAATGCATTACTGTTCTATAACATAGTTACTCTGAGTGTAAATGGTTAGCATGTTCCATTTTGTTTTGCAAAGGAAGGGGATCATCTATTATGTCCATTTCTCTTATCATTAGCTGCTATTGTCCAATGCAAACAGAAGGACAGTTTAGGAGTTCATGAAACACTGTACAGATAAACTGCCATAGACTTGATGTTACTTTAAGAAAATGAATTTACTTATCAGCCCTTCAAGGGTTTTTACCCGAAACAGGTTTCAAGGTTACACTAATACTAGAGGTTCTTCCTCACAGTTTGTCTCTGTTCCCATTGCTGCTCTGGCACAGATAAACTTGTTATTCAACTTTGAACTGAACCACAGGAAAGCGCTGTTTTCACCTAGAGCTGTGGCTGAGCCAGCAAAAGCTTGCAACCAATTTAAACATAAAAATAATTTCAAACTTCACAGTTAATTTCATGTCCAATCTGTGCAATTCAAAACACAGAGCCTCAAAATGACCAAAATGCTGGAATAGTAGTACAAAGACAGATGTTCCCAGTCTTAAACTCTGTTAAAAGGGATTCAATAAATTCAGATGGTGATATTAGGTAATCTATTTGCAGGAAAATGTAGATAAATATTTGTGTAGTTAAATTGTCTCTATTAACGCGACAGAACCAGACATTTTACAGTGTTGCAATGATGTAGCTCTGCGTTGACTCACTGCTTGTGAAAGAATAAAACCAGTCAAGAACTGACTGTAGTATCAGCTCTCTTATACACTTGCACCGCTATTGTGAAAAAAAACACAACAAAAACCATTTGTGACGAGCCAGACTAAAGAGTTCTCTACTGTGGGAAAGATATTAATCGCTTATGATCTTCTAACAGAAAAGTCCTGAGCTATCCCTTTTGGTAAAGGTTACCTCTTTCAAGGAAGCAAAAACCTTTCTTTAAATAAGACACTGCCTATATGAAAAACTCCCCTTGTGTTTCTATGGAAGTAAGCATTGCTGCTGATCAGTAAGTTACTTTGAATCCAAGTGGTAACATAAACAAACTGAACAGAGCTGCCTTACGTTTAATGGATATGGGTTTTTTTCTGTTTACACTCCTCTAATTAGAGCTATATATTTGTCATTGTAATGCTTCACCAACTGCTGCAACAATCTGAACAAGATGAGCATTTAATAAGTATTTAACTGAACTATGATCATGGTAAAGGATAAAAAGTGTGGTACTGTAAGGTGAAGGGTCTTATTAAACATCTTTTATTGTTCTCATTTGACTGGCTCTAAAAAAGTTTACACTATCTGCATAGTTAAAGAGAATGTTTGATGAGTCAAATAACTTGGTAGTTTAGCAAAATAAAAAAAGAAAAAGAAAACACCATCCAGTTTAAGCTGTGAACCTTTTTGAACAATCAATATCCAGGGAATAAATAGCTTTGGATGCAAATGTTTATGGGAGTGTTAATATTGACTAATGCTCAACTGGAACAGAGAAAACAATTGCGGCCCAGCTCGGTAAACATCGCACAAATGGCTGTGACTGCTGCCGTGAAATTGTGTTATCAAGTTTCAAAAGGTATTGATTCTCGATTTTAACAGCGGTTAACGAAGTGTCTAGAGAGAAAGTTTCAATTTAGTTTTGGCTTTGTGAGTTTGAGTGAACAGAACCCTTTTTTATTTTAGAAATGTTTTAATGGCCAAGTTTATTGGGTTTGTCAGAAAGAAAGAGTTGCTTGCTGATTTGAAAAGGATTTGCTCGTCCGGAATGTTCAACAGCTCATCATAGTATGGAGAAAGAGGACACCATGTTTAAAAAACCATGGATTGTAAGTCACTTTACTCCATGTCAGATATTTTACATATTTCTGAATTCTGTCTTAGTTAAAAACTGAACAACTACATCTATCTCTGATTTAAGCTAAGCTTTAGAAGGCTTCTTGAGAGGTCTCAGGGAAATGTTCCTTTTCTGTCTGTCTTATATACAATCATTTCTAACACCTAGAATCTACAATGCTCCTCTGTGTATACGCGACTGTCTAAAGACGTAAAACTCTACTGCTATCGGCTGCTGTTTGTGAATGTGCTTTTGCATTGTTGCAATGGTGTGCCGTCTGTGTGTATGCACAATGAACTGCATGAACTTAGTTGTCATAGGTAAACATCAGTGCTGCAATGACATAAATACGATGTAGCGTGATGGTAAATGTCATGGGAAAATAAGAATCACTAAGTGTCCAAAAAATGGGATTTGGCATCTTGGTTGAAGGTATAAGAGGGGCCACTTTCTCTTCCACTTTTAACATCCTTCTTTTTTTTTTAACTCACAGAAGGAGAAAGACCACTTAATTTTTCTTCTGAAAAAAAATAGTTTTTTTTTTTTTTTTTTTCTTGAGAAGCCTGCTTTTTATGCCCAATCAAGCAAATGCAATCCACCCAAATCCCACCCACTACCCTGCAGCCTAGGGTAGATTCAGGCCACGCTAGGTGTAAATGACCTCCAGCACAGAGGGAGGCGCTATAAAGTAAAGAGTCCCACTAGGGTGAGCAGCAGCAAAGCAAGTAGAGAACTTGTCTTCTGCAGATGTTGCGCTGCGTTCGTTTCACTCCGCGAAGGGGCAGCCGTTTCATGGCTAGTTTCATCTAAAGGATAGAAAAAAAAAAACACAGCATGAATTGATAGGTTTCTCTGTTATGATGATGCAAAGTATAAAGATCATATAAAGACTTTATTTACAAACAGGCACATCTCAGTAATACAATATTACCAAAATGGTTAAAATATGTCACTGATTCAATAAAAAAAACAAAATAAAAAACATAAATTAACCTTTATATATTTCAAGCATTTGCTCATATTGGTTGTGCTGATTATGACCTACAATAAATTAAATCAGTTTTAAGTTAAATTAGTGGAAAAACTGAACAACTAAAAAGGTACATTTTAAAACAGAAAGGTGGGACAACTCTACTCAAGAATATGCTCACTATTATGAACAGAATAATATCTGCAGCAAAGTGGTGTTGCAAGGAGGTGATGAGACTATGGCAGTGAGGCCAATAGGGTTTCCCTAAAAAAGTTATTACTTTTGCTTGTGCAGATTCATGTGCTTGAATAGGTGGGAAGCCCCAATTGCTTTGGTTTGCGAGCAAAACCAGGTTTGGACATTAGCTCTTCTGCATTGTTGCACCTGTTGTTTATAATGTTTCTCCTGACAATACCCTGCTGACTGTCTGAAGGGCTTACGTCAGGTGAGTTTCCTGGCTAATCACGGACATCAATACTGTAGCATTTAAACTGGGTAATGTGGGCAAATGCCACTAAAATTGTAATCAGCACAGTTTTAAAGTATGTCAAGACATTGCTTTAAAATTGAACTGTTTATGTTGTGTGTCTTTTCCTACTGCATTTTTTCCATCCACACAACTTTCCATGATAATATTCCTGGATACAGATTGTCTTTTTAAATAAGACCTTTTTGTGGAGGATATAACCGACTGACTACTTCACAGCTGTCAAGTCAGCACCATGCTCTACAATCAGGTAGGCCATTAACACAGCTGAATTTTAGATTTTGTGTATAAGCAATAATCCTCAAAATAAACATATATAAAGATGTGAAATGTAACACTTTGAGTACAATCTATATAATGTGTGACATATAGATGTCTATGTTTTGTAATTATATAACTAAATTATATAATTACAAATTTTTTTTGTAATTATATAATTACAAAACATAATTATTTGACAAGGTTCTAATATGAAACAAACCTGTACTCAAGAAGCACTGGTTTGTTTCACTAACACTAGTATTTGCAACAATTTTCAGATTCATGTCATGAAGTCTGAGTTGCCATTTGAACTTCAGTTGCTGTATAATGTTTCATCTTCCAGGTGAGCGGCCGCCTGTGTCTGTCTGGCAGTAGCATCAGTATCTGTGTGCAGCCATGTGCCTGCTTCACCGTGGGAAAGTAGCTGAACCATGCACAGCACAAGGACAGATAGACAGACCAGACGATCAGACGTTTACATAACCACACAACTGTATGTAAGATGAGTTGTAAAGACTGGACGGACAGAGCAACATCAACTGAGGAGTTGAATGTTTAAATTCAATGGCTTTGGAAATGATGAAAGATAATTTAGCCAAAACTTAAGCTAGATTCTGTTGATTAGAGGCAGCCTTTAAAGGATGTAAACAGCACAGCAAAATTAACAAGCAAGCACAAATCAAAGAGGCAAGCATCAAACCTGCATAAGGATTTAGAACTTGTAGCATCCTATATTCAGATATGTATTTTGTTAGCTACAATTATTCCACACTGTAAGAAGTTTGACTTTCAGCATTTGAAAATTCAATCTGTCACACATTAATTAAAAAGACCAATCAAATTTAATAGGAAATCATAAATTATGCATCTTTTAGACCTTTTATTATCACCTAAAAGTTTACATGTGTGATGATGCCCTATGTAAGGTACACGTAAATTATTGGGGGAAAAAAGTTTTTAAAAAGTTGCAATACCTTAAGTTAGTGAAAATGTTGCCAAGTTTTTTTTATATATTGAGTTTAGACTTTCCTCTACTTTTCTTCCAAGTCTATTCTTTTGTATCATACTTTTATAGCGAGCTCTCTTTATGTTGGCACAGGCCTTAGTGTAAACCAGTGCTGAGAATGAAACAGCAGCGTGTGGCTGATGGGGTGTGTTTCTCCCTGGTGACTAACTTGGTCTCATGTAAAACACATAAAATGTTGTGCATTCTGAGCACAACAAATAATCAATGCTGAGCTGCAGAGCCAAACAGCAAGTCAATGAAGGCTTAAGCAGACTGTTAGAATGTATACCTCTACTCTGCACATAGATATAAGGTAATTTTTTTTTTCTTGAGGTTTTTACAGCTGACATATTAATTACAATGCCGAACTGATATTTCATCAAACATCAGCAGTTTTTATGTTCACAATGAGAAAATATTTTTCATATACAAATACATCTAAATATATCAACAACTTCAACAGTTTTTTGTTACCCATTTCAGAAAGTAAAACTAAATACACAGATTTGAGCCTTACTTTCTTGCAATTTTAAAGATTATGGCTTATTGGTGATGAAAACCTCAAATTCAGTGTTTCAGATGAATATGGTCATACTTGAGTACATTTTATACAAAACTTTGTATTAAATTTAAACTACAACCTTTTGTGACTTAATCATCTTTTGGAAGGTGTCAGTGATGGTGTTCCGTACATATTTTAGGGCAGGACTCTTCCTGAGATTGTGTAGTCTACTGACCCAGACCCAGAGACCACTTAGGACCTTAGGAAACTTTTTCAGGTGTTTTAAGTTAATTGGCTGATTAGGTTGTGAAACTGTGAATTTCTAGTAATTGCCTTTTTCATGATATTCATGTTTCTAAATTTTGGGTTTCCATTATCTGTAAATATTAATCATAAAGATTTTAAGAAATTATAGCTTTCAATTTTGTACGATTTTAGCACATATGATCTCAAATTCTGAATTTCATAATTTATTTTTCAAATAAATCACAAAATATAAATAGTTTTGGATAGATTTATCCAGTAAGTGTGTTTATTTCTAAGTATAATTTAATTGTGGTCTATGTAAAACAAAAAGAAGTCTTTAGACACTTGTAACATAGAAACTTGCCTACATTTTACAAAAAAAAATATTTCTAAATTGGAATTTTGGAGAAATGTTTATATGATTATGTGGAAAACAAGCTCAATAAACATGCAGTGTAGAGCAACAAAAAAGGGTGACATACAAGAGACACATGCAAGAGATCACAGTGAATAAGACCAAAAGCCATACTAACCTCTTGGTAACGTACTTTCTACTCTGTCATCTATATCAAAAGCACGATCTGTTTTCAGACAGCTGTCTACAACAGAAAATAGGGAGATTGGGAAATCATTACAGGTATGCAACAAATATGTTAGTGACATTTGTACCCCCACCTTCACTTTAGCCCAAAACACACAGAGCAACAAAGCTAATGGCAACATTCAGAGGATTTCAGTTGATTTGATAGTCTAGCATCTTTTTTCATGTTTCAAAATAAAATGATTTTCTTAGAAGACAGGTCTGTGATAAATAAAAGGAGCATGTTGAACAATGACTGAACAGTAAAACAGGGAAGTGAGGAAACCATACATCCCTAATTCGTTTTGATCTCCAGTCCAAGAGTGTACCTTGGTAAGCTATATTATGAAGCCCTGTGTTGCATGCAAACACTTACTTGATGGTCGGACGAAAACTTTAAGCTTGAGGCATGTTTTCTTCCCGTTTGGAGCAACGGTGGAGGCTGAAAGAAATCACAACAGAGACAGGTAAACATGGCTTGTTGTTAGTACAGCATGTACACTCAACGGCCTGTTACACAATGTTTCTGGACTTGTACTCCACAGTTAAAGACTCACTGAATAGAAAAGGTCTGATAATACATATCAGATCTAATACAGCAGTTGGCTCTGGAATAGTGTAATTCGGAAAACAGAGTTTTAAGATGGTTAATGTTGACTGGTACGGGGATTAAACAGGGTTAGTCATGGGTTTTTGTGGAATTATAGCTTGAAAGTATTTACAGATGTGCGGGAAACTTTACAGAAAAAAAAGCACAGAACTTTTTTGCAGCTGAAGTTCCCTATTTTAGCTATTTTAGATTACCCATAGCAGCAGCAGCAGCTCATGAAGGACCAGGACATTTACATATCAGAATGTCCAAAACCAGAAATAGCTTAGTGCAATTTATTGTTAAATACACAGAGCCTTGCAAAAACATTAAAAACCCTCAACAGTTAAACATTTTATGATACAACAAATTCATTGTGTTTTACTGCCATTTCACGTGACAAGCCATAGAAAAGCAGCACACCATTGTGAACGAGGGAAAATCTTAAAGTGCAAAATTGTATTTCAAAGCAATTACAGTTTCGCGTCTCTTCCTGTTAAACTCTGATTTAAACTTCTCCACAGCTTTCTCCATGGCCTCTCTGTTGTGTCCTTTAGTCTTCATGAAGTTGTTTGTTTTCTAACAAATCTCAGAGGCCGTCATGTAACAGATGGACTTAGTATAAAAAGGGGACTTCTGAATTTGCATTTGTTTATACTGGATTTGGTTTAGAGGCAGAAAAGTGAAAGAGGTTGAATCAGATGCATGTGACAGATTTTATAAATCTGTAAATGTAACAGTTTCTTTAAACTTTGAAATTTTGTACCATTTTATGTTGGTTTGTCACATAGAATTCTGCTAATAACATTAAGGTTTGTGTTTCTGCAATAAGAAAAAAATGTGAAAGGTTCTATATATAAGGCAATGTGAAAAGGAGGTGCAATGTACAATGATGTGTTTCCCTCCATGAGAACCTCAACATGGTTTCACGCTACCCAGAGTGAGGAAGGATAAACTGTGTGTGGTGCATGTGTGGACGGTTTGTGGTTGATGTCAGGAAATAGAATCCTTCCTGCCAGGTCCATGGGGTGTGAATCTCCACAACGTTAGTTACCATGGGGGCCGTGTCAAATCCACAAAAAATATCTCAAGTGTTACAGATGTGGGAGTATGAGTGGTTGACCACTAATAGTGTTGTGGTGGGGCAGCAGGTGCTGTCTCCTGCAGACCAGGACAGGGGTCAAACATATGTCAGTGTAGAACATGGGGGATGACTGCAGCAGTGTACACCGTCTTGAAATTATAGGCTGCTGCGTTTGGGTTCAGGACCTCATATCAAGCTGAGAAAAGTGTAGACTCTTTCAGCTGTTGTGATGAATTAATTTTATTTGCCAGCTCTAACTTCCAGCCTCTGCTGCTCCTCCTCCAGATTCATTATGGACCTCTTTACTTTGGTAGGTTCTGGTTTGTGTCATACTCTTTGCATTTACAGATTAATTCAACCGTTCACATTTTTATTTACGAGTCAATTTGAAAACCTACCTCCCACTTTACAGTTATGTATTACATTGATACATGACAAAACATAAAAAAAGTTGGAGGGATGTTAGCAAGGCACTGTTCAAAGCAGATAACAGTTTTTCTTTATTATATGTCATTACAGACATACTTTAGTCATGCTTTGAAGTGGACACATACAAGTGTCTCTATCTGACAGTTGGGCAGAATTTTTAAATTTGAACATCAGGCCAAAATCCAGCCAGAACTGATGAAGTTCATTAGGTTTATCTGCCATGATTTTACAAAGCACTTCCTGTCATTTGATTCTATGACATATATGTATATATATAGA